>PVKA01032985.1:0-24795 GCA_004027165.1 Ctenomys sociabilis | reverse complement strand
TCCAAGAAGACACATAGATTTTCTTTCTACACAGAAATCTGCATTTTTCCAGAGTATCTGAGTATTTACAAAGGAAACTTCTGAAGAATTGTCATTAAAGTTAAGTGCAAGGAAACTTTAATTGTCATTAAAGTTAAGTGCT
This sequence comes from Ctenomys sociabilis, assembly GCA_004027165.1. Taxonomy (NCBI): domain Eukaryota; kingdom Metazoa; phylum Chordata; class Mammalia; order Rodentia; family Ctenomyidae; genus Ctenomys; species Ctenomys sociabilis. Next base: position 24,653 of record PVKA01032985.1, on the reverse strand, counting down.
ACCCTCCTCAGAAAGTCCTTGTTCACAGATCAGACTCTACTCTTCTCATATCCTAATTACTTTTTTTAAGTTTTCAAGGTCCAAATGCAAGGACTCAGTCAAAAGTTTGGGGCTGGGGAGATGACTTGGTGGAATAAGTGCTTCCCTGGCAAGTGCGAAGACCTGAGTTCAATCCCTAGTTCCGAAAAAAAAGTTGTCAAGCAAATGATAACATTCTTTTATGTTAAAAAAGAATATCACATAAATAGGGAAAAATGTAACTCAAAAGAAATAAAACATAACATGGTATTTTGTTACATAGTACAGTGGTGATAATTAAAAACAATGTATTATGTATTTCAAAATAGCAAAGGGAAAAGATTTTGAATGTTCTAATCAGCAAGAAATGATAAATTTTTGAAGTGACAGATATGTTTATTGCCATAGTTTGTCCAACACACAAGTCAACATGTATTACAACATCACAATCTATCAGCCTGTATCAATAAAAAACAAATAAAACCTGAAATTTTTTCATATGCTTCAATTTGTGATGTTAACTCACAAAATACATGTTAATGCAACTGTGGGACAAGAATTTGATACAAATCAGAACTAAATATTCAGGGGAAAATAAGAGCTATGAGGTCTTCCACATTAAAAATAAAAGCTTAACATTCACTAGAGAATTTTAACAATAAAATTTAGGAAATGTTCATAAAATAGTTTAGGATAAAAATCATGAAAAATGGGAGAGAAAAACTAGAAGGTTAATCCTACATAAAAATAGTAACAGAAATAATAGACTTCTCAAAAATTGAAAATAATCCAAAGAAAAGAATGTAAGTTGTATCAGTGAGGATTTTTTTTTGATATCCAATAGATGAGTATTATAATTATGCTATAAAAATAAGCATGAAAGTTTCTACTTTTTAGTTAGAAAAATATTCAGTAAGCTCTTTAATAGAACTGTACATACTGCTTTTTGAAAAGGTAGATTTTGGCAATAAATGTTTACAAGTTCCTTTGTGCCATCCCTGGGACTGCATGTTTATTCCAAAAAATAAAATTTTAACTTTTATTATAAACCACAAGGTGTTTACTGACTTTGTTATTGTCAAGCCAATAGTAAGGAAAAAGGAACTTTCATGGTGGACATATTTCAGACAAACTGCCAAAAAAAAAAAATTCAAAGTAAAGTCAGTTTCATAACTTGATTTTCTACCTCCTTTTATCAATTTATTTTTTTATATTCTAGAAAGGTTATTAGTATGTATTCTGTGTATCTGTGGAATTGTTTCTTTCAATGCTTCAATTGCCATAGCTGGTACCTCTTTTCTTGAGTCATGTTCTAGAATGTTGGCAAACAGTAGTGAAGCAGCTGAGCACCACAGATGTTAAAACTGTACATGGTAGCCGGGTATGGTGGCGCATGCCTGTAATCCCAGCACTCAGGAGGCTGAGGCAGGAGGATTGTTGTGAGTTCGAGACCAGCCTGAGCTACAAAGTGAGCTTAAGGCCAGCCTGAACTGCACAGTGAGACCCTGTCTCAAAAAGACCAAAAAAAAAAAAAAAAAAAAAACTGCACATGGTACAGAGTCTGAGATCTCACCCCCACCCACCTATCTCCTCACAAGAGGATGACTCTCCAAGAGGTACACCGTCCTGGTTTTGTCTTGACTCTGTGGAGATGGGTAAATGATGGAAATGAATTTCATGATGTCTTCGCTGTATATCCTTTGGTCTTTGCTGGAACATTTTGTCTATTTAACACCTGATTCTGTTTATAATTTTTCTCTCTTTGCTTCTGAGAGTTCCATTTTTTCTCACAGTTTGTTTTGAAGAAAAGATTTTTCTCTTGTTCTGGGCAGTGTCAGCTCAATGGTGAGCCTCTCTGGCCTGATTACACTTTTCTTCTCTGTCAGTAATACATTTGTGAAGATTGCGATTTTCTGCCCATCACTGTATCTGTTTTTTTTCTTCCAGTGTCCTTTTCAGCTTGGCTCCTTAAGTGATGGCTTTCTTGCTTTAATCTCTCCACCATTTCCGTCAACATTTACCTTAAACTCAGCAGTTCATTCTCTGACTGGGTCAGCGATATCACTCGGTTCTGCAAACTAATGATTTGCTGTTTCAGATCTGAATTTTCATTTTTTTTTTCTTTCTCTGCATTTCCAAGATTCACAGTTTGCTGTTGAAGTTTCAAATTCTGCAGAAACTGAAGTTTTCTTCTGGCCAACTCTGATACCATCGGTGAAGTCTTCTTTCTCCTCCAGCCAATCCTTTTCAGATGGCCTTCAAACATCTCACTTTTTCCTTTTCTCTAAATCCACTAATATGCTCTAAGTTCCAGATTTTCATCTCGTAACACTACAGCTTCTGATAACCTTCTTCCCTGGTAGCTTGGACCTTGTGTATTCATTCGTGATCTGTCTCTGCCGAGGACACTTGCTGATGCCCACAGCTGACTTGCGAAGTTCACCGCATGAATGCAGCCCACCGCGTTCACTGAGCATCTCCTTTCTTTCTCTTGCAGTTCCTTCTTGGCACTTGCTGCCTCTAGTTTGATGTCTGTTATCTCCAGCTTGTTTGAGTGTATAAGTTCTTTTGCTTTACTGAACAGTATATATTTTTTTTCTCAGTCAGCTTTATGCAATTTACAAATGAGTGTTTTGTTCCATGCTTGACTGTCGCTGTTTTTCCAGACTTTCAACCTGCACTTTGAGTGACGGTTTTTCAGCCTCTAGGGATCTAACTGTAGCCTGCATCTCAGCCAACTGCCACATGTGTATTCCTTGGAAATTCTCTACCTGAGCACAAGAATTCTCTTTTTCAGCCCTAAATTCTACTCCTTCAGTCTATAAATAACTTCTGACTCAAATGGGTTTTTTGTCGAGGAAGTTGCTCCGCCTGTCAGCTCTTCCTTGTGGGGTCAACATGAAGTAGCTGTTTATTAGATCCTCTCAGTCCTTCTCCAGTGTTGTCACCTCTGATTTATACTTCATTTTCTCTTCTTCTAAAATACTTGCAAATTCTGATGTAAGAAATGTGTGTTCCTAGTGAAGCTTATTATATTCAGCTGTACAATTTTATACTTCCTGCCATTTCATTTCTTCTAAGTCTTTAGTTTTCACTCTGGTTTCTCTCTTAGCTCTTCAGGCACCAACTGGAGCTCTTTGCTGTTAGTTTGTTCTCCACCTGACAGGTGCTTCAGTTCATTTCGTGACTTTCTGTAGTCATCCTGCCACCTTGTGAGTTCAATTTTTAGAGTGATAATTAGTTGTATGATGTGCATTTTGTGACCTTTCATCAGTTAACATTGTGTGGAACTCAGATCTAGAATTTAGATCTCCATCTCCACCAGGTGGAAAATGTTAGGAAAGGTGCTCATGTTGGTAAGTGAGCTGAAAGTCATACAATAACAAGTGTGCGGTTTCTTGATCTTTTCTTTTCAAGAGCATTTCATACTTCTACATGTACAGTAACTCATGATAGGAATGATTATATTTTCATGGCAAGACTGGAAATGGAGTTCTGTGGGATTATCTTAGCTACTTTTCTCTATGCGGAGATACAACACCAGATGGTTGGAGGAGGCAGTATCGATTTTGGCTCACAGGTTGTAGAGGTTTCAGTCCTCTACAAGGACTCCAAGGGGCATTGCAGGGAGAAGTGGTTCATGGCAAGCAAGGCAGAAGGCAGAGAGGGCAGGCAGCAGCAGCAGCTGCTGCTGCAAACTGGTCTCCTCTTTCTTGCTTTACATTCCATGCAAGCTGTAGACCTACTGATTGGTGCTATGCACCTGCAGAGAGCAGCACTGATCCAAGCATCACATCTTTTACCCGTACTCACACATCCACTCCAGCCACTGTCAAACACCCTCCTATGACCACGTGATGTTTTGAGAAATGTCTCCATGCAAGCCATGACAGGGTCACTTCTGTCAAAACTCCAAAGAAATGTTCCATCCTGGATGTGACTACATTACATTTATAAAGTACAAATCAGAATGAATTTTGACATGTGCTTGCTTAAGTGAGCTTGTAGTGGAGAAAAGAGAAGCAGAGGATCTCTGGATTTTCACTGAAAACCTTCATGAAATGAGTGACTATAAAAATTTTCCTGTGATTGTGTTAAAAAAAAAGACTGAAGATTCAGAAGAGATCAAAGATAAAAGACATAGAATCTGTGCTCTGTCTTCTTTACCACCCTTTGATGCCTTGGAAATGCACAGATCTCCTGGCTCTCTTCTCTTCTCTGGGTAACTATCAAAATTTTTGGTTTTGCTGCAAAATGTTGCTGCAAATATAAGTAGAGCAATGAGTAAAACTGAAATTTCACATAGGTGCCTAGATTAGATGGTGACTAGCTGTAAGAGCAGTGTTGATAGTAAAAATGATTGGGAAGATTATATTTTTAAGTCTGTTGAATCATTGAGTGAGCAAATGTTACAAAGTTAGTGTAATTATTTTGGCTCTAGCCCACTGTTGTTAAATCTTAGATGAAGTTAAATTATAGATGCAAGTAATACAACAATAAAAATATATAAAATGTATCATTTTTCAAGCCTATACTAAGATGTGTATAAATGATACTTATAACAGTATCAAGAAGAGCTGGGGGGTAGTGGCACATGCTTGTAATTCCAGCACTTGGGAGGCTGAGGCAGCAGGATTACCATGAGTTCAAGGCCAGCCTGGGCTACATAGTGAGTTCAAATCCAGCCTGAACTAGCAAGACCATGTCCCCACTTCCAAAAAACAAAAGAAAGAAAAAAAGGAAAAAAAGGCTCTAATATGAAAGTGAATATGAGTGAGGACATGGAAAGGAGAAGCACATGCACAGACATGGACCTGTGATGTCACTGTGGCCAAAGCCTCATTACATGGCATTCCAGAATCTTTAACCTCATGGTCTAAATCACTTTTGAAATATGAGCTTGTCTGTATATTGGAAATGTATGCCAATTTAAGCTAGCAAAGTTATTCTGATAGCTCAAGAGTATACATAATTTGGAGAGCTCAACTCCATTCCACCAAGCTACACACCCACATTTCTATGCTCAGTCACATTGTCCTTCAGTCTTAGGTGATAACTGTCCTGTTCCTGGTAGAGCCTGTACACCTGCCTTCGATACAACACTGCTCAGCCCAGTATATTAATGTGATTGGCAGAAGTCTTTCCACACTTATTATTTCCAAAACCAATCTAGCATGGGACTGTTGTATCAATTAATTCTGCATGCATATTTTTGATAAAACAATTAATGCATTTTATGGTAAGTCTTTGACAATGTGGAGTGACTTTTCCTTGAAGAAAAATGATCAAATTTGGTCAGAAGAATATTTGTATCGGTCATACACAATTTCTGATTCATTGAGTTAACTTGTATCTTCTTTAATATCTCTACATTTTATGCATTTGGATAAATTTCTTTGAGGCTAATATTTTCTAATAATGTGCAAAATTTGAAATTATAAATCTGATCATCTTTTCTAAGAGGAACAAAATAGCATTTATTTAATGATTCTGTGCTTGAAAGGTTCTGTGCTCCTGTTATGATTGGAAGCCTAAGGAAAATAAACAAGAAAGTAAGAGGTCTTGGGATCCCTTCTCTAAACTTCACTTGAGGAAATATATTTTCATTATGGAGTAAATTTTCTCTGAAATAAATGTATGGATTTTGTTGAGGTGTACATAAACAAAATTTAATAATTCATATACTTCTCCACATTATTATGTCAAATAAAAATTCTATTGCTCTTTCAAAGTCTGTACACTCATTGAGATAGATATAAAACTATGATTTGATATACTCTCAATTCAAATTTACATAAGGAGCATAATGCTATAAGTTTCTTTTGTTCAATTTTAAGAACTTTATTTGTCATTAGTATTCAAAACATATGGAATTGTTACTTAACTATGACATCTGACACAGCCTCACACAAAATTTGATTGAACAATGAGTTTAAAAAATAAATGAAAAAAAAGAAAAAAGAAATTAAAAAATAAAAGATTTTATATTTAATAACTGACTTTATGCATCTGACTAATCAACTAAACATAGTAATATTTTAATATTTTTCATTTTATTCCACTTCAGCAACATGGCTTTTATGGATAAAGGACTCAGCACTGTATCAGAAATAATTAAAACAAAATCAAATCAGGGCTGGGGAGATAGCTCAGTGGTCTTCATATCCACCTGGCAAGCACAGGGATCCTGGTTACATCCCTATACCACACGTGGATGCCATGCTTGCCAGAAAAACTGGATGTGGTCATGTACACCTGTAATTCCAGGGCTAGGGAGGCTGAGACATTTGAGTCTGAACTGTGCAGCAAGACCCTGTACCAAATACATCAAATGAATAAATAAATATTTTTTAAAATTAAAAATAAAAATCAAACTAAATAAAATATTGATCAGAAAACTAGGGCAGGTCCTTTTCCATCCTCTTGTAAAAGTTTATAAAGATCATTATCTGTGTTGGAAAACAGAACTCTTCAATATAGCTGAGATTTTCCTCAATATTTGACTTACAAGTGAGTTATTGTTTCACAGCAAGAAAGGGAAAGAAAAGCAAGTAGAAAGCAAGTTAACTCAAATCCTTGTACTTCATCCCAGAAACATCCCAGCTTGGACAGAAGTGCATCCTGGTAGTATGCTGGCCACACGTTAGCACCTTGGAGAAGTATAGACATCTCTGGGGATGGCAATGAGAAGGGAAGAGGTAAGATCTAAAGTTCACTGAAGCAGAATTTGTCTGCAGGAACATCAATGCTTGACTGTCTTGGAAGATATAGATTCAGTGTCATAAAAAGGAAGCAGTAGCAAACTGAAGGAATAAGAAGTACCAGCCTGGGCTTGCGGGTGTCATGACAGGCGTAAGTGCAGCGCAGAGTGACAGCGCAGCAGAGGAAGCAAACCTCTTGGAAGCACTTCATGAATCAAGTGGCATTTAAAGTCATGAATAAGCTCACCCTTCTATCAAGATAAATATCTCCAGCCATAAGCTTCCCTGCCATTCGGTCAAGGACTTCCTGAAGTAGCTACAAAGGATGCTAACCCATAAGCACGCACACATATACACACTCGAAGCTGCTTAAAGAAACAGGACCTGTGTTGAACTCATACAATGGCATGCTACACTGTGATAAAAATAAATGAGAAAACAAGCTATTGTGGAAATTTTTCTATAATATATTGATAAGTAAAAAAAGCAAAGAGAGGAGGAACAAAAATACTCATTCCTTGATCACAGTGCTGCAGTCACATTGAAAATAAACTCTGCAGTTTTATTTTATAAAGCTAAACATATTCTTGTCATTCGAGCACACACTTGCCTTCCTTGGTACAAACGTATACAAATTTGTATTGATATACACATAGGCATGTATTGGTATAGGTACATGTATGTATCTACAAAAATTTATATTTATAAATTTATATCCACAGCAGATATTAATTTATATCTACAAAAATAAAACTCTGTGCCACACCAGCATTGCTCCTTGGCCCACTGAGCCAGCTTCTGAGATGGCATGGTAGTGCACTCCTGTAGACGCAGCTCTGAGGAGGCTGAAAGCAGGAGGATTACTGAGTCCAAGCTGTGTAGTGAGACCCTGTACCAAATACATAAAAAAAAAAAAAAAAAAAAAAAAAACTTCAAATGGTTGTCAATAGCAGCTTTCTTCACAATTTCAAAATCTTGAGAGCCACCAGGGTGATTTTCAGCAGGTGAAAAGAACACTAAGACAACAGATAATTACCCATCTTAACAAGCAGTAAGCTATCTAAAGCGTCAAAGACATGGAAGAAAATTAATTGCATGTTGCTAAGTGGAGATGTGAATCTGAAAAGGGTGCATGGTATATGAAATTATATGACATTCTGGGAAAGTCCAAACTATAAGGAGAATATAAATATCAGACATTCTGCAACCACTAGGGCATGGAGAGACGGATGAAGTACAGAGGTTTTAGAGCACTAAGACTTTTTTCTGGAAATATAATGGTAGATACATGGTAGTTTTACATTTGTTCAAACTGTGGAATATAGAACACCAAGGGTAAACCTTACTATAAACTGAATTTTGGATGAAAATAATGCATCAGTGAAAGTTCATCAGTTGTAAAACTATACCACTTTTTTGGTACTAGGGAAATTGTAGATGTGGAGGACAAGGGGATATGGAACTCCTCTGCACTTTTACTCGAGTTTTCTGAGAACCTAAAAAGTGATGTAGGAATATCATCCTGTTAAAATACGTTAGCAGAGTTTGTGGATATAGTTCAGTGGTAGAGCACTTGCCTCTTATGCTAAAGCTCTTGTGTTTGATCCCCAAAGAAGAGAAAAATTATTTATTGTTTTCTAAGTAAAAATTAGTAAGTTTGAAGCAAACTGATGAATATGGTGATCTAGACAAAATTGGAGTCACTATGGAGGGAAACTTTTTAGTGTATCTTTTCAAATAGCTGTGACTTCCGTCAATATGTTGTTCTTTACCTGTGAATGGATAAAGAAATGTCTTCAAACACCATAGAGTACTACTGTGCCATAAAAGAAATTTGAGTAATTTATAATAAAACGGATATACCTTAAAACTACACTACTGAATGAACTAAATTAGAAATAGAAGCATGCTAGTACATGATTCATCTTTTATGAAAAACCCAAAGTATAAATAAAGAGCAATAAAAACATAGACGTTAGGAGGTACAGAGGGGGATTTTTCTCAAATAAGAAGAGAAATATAGAGGGAGGCAGAAGGGAGAAGAAGGGAAGGGAATAGAAAAGGAGTTAAGATGTGTTATACACCTGTTCCAACTCTGCATGAAGATGTCAAACACTGTGCACTGAAAACGTGTACTAATAAAAATGTAAAATTAAAATTAATTCAATAAAAGTGGAAAAAATTAACATTGAACTCAAATGCAAACAACATAAATGTTTGTCAGATTAACAGGGTATCTGCAGGTAAATGGTAAACAAAATCAATGCAAGAACTTATAGTTAAATGTTAACAGAAAAATAAAGAAATATTGAGCATGAAATAATAGTTTTGATATTTTTTATTAGCTCCTACTTCTATTGTTAAATTCAGGACTCTTCTGCAGGTCTCAGAGCTCACACCAAATATGTTGAGCAGTTTAAATTCAAATACTTTCTGGGGTAGCCCCTTCAACAACAGAAATCCATCCATTCTTTTTATGCCTCCAAGCTGGAGTATTGGTACATCTCAACTGATGTAGCAACAGCTTTTTTTTTCTCATAGCAGATACAGGTTGAATGAAATGCAGGCACTTTTTCCCTCTTTTCTGTCATAGTGCCTACTTTTATTTTGTAACTGCTCACTCTTTCTCTTCCTCTTTTGTTGGTTCTCCAGCACAATATCACTCAATTCTGTGCCACTAACACAGAGGAGCCTCCCAACAGCACGGCGAAGGAGGAAGAAAGGCAGGAATCAGTGGCATCTCCTGCCCTTTGAGGGCTCTCCACCATGTAAGTTCCACATACAAAAATAAATATGCATTTGTGCATAGACATATTCTCATTACTTTTATGTGCGTAACTACTGAATGAGCATAAGAGACTCTATGATATTCTAGCACACTGTTGTGACTGACATTGTACATCCATTATAGTCATCCTTTTATTTGCATGTAACTTATTTCCAATAATTAATAAAATGAATTATATTGTCCTACTTAGCATAAGAGCTTGTACTGATTTTAGTACAATGCAAGAGTTATGAGTCCCAATTTATTCTTCTCCACATATATAAGCAGTTTTTCTAGCACCATTTCTTACAGAGGCTTTCGTTTCACCAGTGTATGTTTTCTGATGGCCTCATGAAAAGCCAGGCAGCTGTGGAGTACAACGCTTTGCTCATGCATCCTCATGCTGTAGTGCTCCACATCTATCTTATTTTTGCCAGCAACATGCTCTTTGAATTACTATAGCTTTGTCATTGAATTTGCAATCAGTTACTGCAGTGTCTCCTGACTTTTTCTTGCTTTCCTTCTTTTATTTTTTCTTTCTTTCGGTTTTATTTCTTTTTCTACTCAGTAGTGTGCATCACCACTCTGCATCTTTGTGATTTCATGTAAATTTTAGGCCTGCATTTTCTTGATCTGTAAAGAATGTTGTTAGCATTTTAATGAGATTGTATTAAATCTGTGTAACACATTGGGAAATATGGCCATTATGACAATACTATTTTCACCTACCAAGGAACGGGGGTAACTTTGCATTTTCAGATATCTTCTGCAGTCTATTTTTTCAGAGTTGTATAGTATGTTAAAAGTGTTTCATTTTCCCGATTTCATTGATTGGTAGGTATTTAATTTCTGAAGCTATTATAAATTGAATGGTTTTTCTAATTTTGGTATGGTGGGCATACAAGAGGTCACTGATTTTTCGTATGTTGACATTTTATGGTACTAAATTGCAGTATTTACTTAAGAATCTAGTGTTCTCTGAGTCTTCCAATGAAATTCTTTGGGAATTCTATATGAATGATTATAGTTAATTTAACTTCTTCTTGTCATATCTGTATTTTTTTATTTCTTACCTTGCCTCATTAATCTAGCTAATATTTCAAATACTCTGTTGAGCAGGATAGTGAGAGTGCTTTTCTCATTCTTGTTTTTTTTTTTTTTATCATATTTGGTACAGGGTCTCACAATGCATTTCAGACTTGTATCCATCCTCCTGTCTTCAGCCTCCCCAGTGCTGGGATTATAAGCAGGTGCCACCACGCCAGGTCTCAGAGGCTGGCTCAGAAGACGCAGGGGTGCGGCCAGCATGGCATGTGGTGCCTGGTCCCTGTGCTTGCCCAAGCAGATGATTAGTCCATTGAGCTACATAGCTGGCCTTAATTCCTGATTTTAGAGGGAATTCTTTCAGTTTTCCTCCCTTCATTGTGATATTCGGTGTGGACTTGATTGTTTTTCTATTATTAAGTTTTATGAATATTTATAAATTTTAAATAAGAATCATTTATCAGATATGTTTTTGAAAATCTTTTTGCCCAGTACATAGCATATCTTCTGGTTATCTTAATAGTTCCATTCAAAGAAGAGAACTCTTTAATGAAGTCTAGACTTTCAATTTTTTTAAATGAATTATGATTTTAGTACTATATGTAAAGATTTACATATAGTACTTGCAAATTACTTTACATATAGTACTTGCAAACTCGTAATCATATGAATTTTCTCTTAGGTTATGTTTTAAGGTTTACTTATTTTCTTTATTATTTTATTGTTTTCAGTTTTATTATTGTTAGTTTGCCTTATCTCTTTCAATCTGTTTTTTTCCTTCCACTTCCAAGATTCTTGAGTCTCTGGTAAATTTTTTTTTTTCAGAACTGAGGATTGAACTCAGTCCCTTGTGCTTGCCAGGGAAGCACTTATTCCACTGAGACATATCCCCAGCCCTTATGGTTAATTTTTATTTCTGTTATTATGTGCTTAACTGTAGAAGTTGCACTTGCTTTTGTTTAATATGACTTTATCTCATTATCGCTATTCCAAGCCCATTGTGACTTTTCTCATTACATCCTTAAATAATGCATTTCCTTTTACTTTAAATATACTTACCATAGTTATTTTAACATCTTATATCAATTATGAAGCCCACTCAAATATTTCATTTATTTGTATTCTTTTTCTCTGTCTCTCTGTCACTCTCTCGTAGTCTCTATCCCACTCTATTTCTCTCTCTTTCTGGCTCAGTCTATGTTCATCTCTCTGTCTCTGTCTCTTTGTCTCTGTCTCTGTCTGTCAATCTGTCTCTGTCTCTGTCTGTCTGTCTGTCTGTCTGTCTGTGTGCCTCTCTCTCTGCCTGTTTCTCCCTATGTACCTCCTGCCTTTCCTGTCTTTCCTCCTCCAAGATTGTGTCTTCTATCATGTAATCACCAATTTATACATGGTTAGCTTTACATGGTATCACCTGCTTAGGGCTTTCATCTCACTGCTGAATGTTGGATGGAATGAGAGCTCTGACTCTGGACACATTCTCTGAAGGTTGCACTCAGCCACGGGTATCAAATGGAAGGATGGGAAACACCGACCCTTGGAAAAGAGCTCTCGGCTGTGACCCGGATGTGAGGTCAGGATGGAGAGGGCATCTAGTGTTCTAGTCATTTAATAGTGCCTCCTTGATTCTTAGCTAATTATCATGCATGGTCTTGACTAGATGTTTCTTCATCCAGTGTTTTCTCTGTCATTTTCAGGGCTTTAACTAGATCATATAGATATATAAATACAACTTCTTGACATCTCAGTGGAAATACATCAGTGAATCACTTTGTGATCGTGGAGATTGATCTCAAATCAGTGTAAATTTGATTCTGAAACTGTCAACAAAACTAAGTGAACAAAATGTATAGGAAAATCAAATTTATAAACACAAGTTTAAAAATAACACATTTTATAGCCACAGAAATCACAAAATAAGAACAGATGAAAAAGAGAATACTAGTTTCAGTAACACTAGAACAGTTTAACACTGATGAACTTAATCAATAAAGCCCATCCAACTAATAGATGAAAGAAAAAAAGATGAATTAACAATATTGATAGGTAAACCTTGATATAAATAAAGATTTATTTGCTTGCATTTAACAAATCAAACACTTAGAATACCACAATTTTGGACAAAATGGGAACATTTTTTCTCTGAGATAAAACAACAGTGACAGAAAGTCAACTGATACCCTGGCTTGCTGCCCGTTTCCTGGTCATGGGCCTCCATTTGGCCACCCTTGGTAGCTGCACGCCCTGAGCGGTACGCTCTGTGCACCCCTTCTGCCCACCACCCTCGCTGACTGGACTGGAACAGCTGCAAACAGGGAGCTGCAGGAAACCTCACCTTCTTTAACTTAGGGAGCTAGACACAATTCCTCAGCAGTGGGAGGCAGAGGTAACTAGGACACCATGTCCACTGAAGACTGTGTTGGCAGTCTATGCTATCCAGGAAGGATAACTTTTTTTAAGAAGCATTTTCTTAAATGACTTAAAAAAAGATATAAAACTTAGGGAAAAAGGAAGCTGAGCTGTCATATTAAAATTAGTTTTATATTATTTACTTAGGAAAATCTCCAAATAATCATACAATTATAATTTAAGTGAGTTTGTTGAGCTTACTGGATGCAATTCTAATACATAGAAGAATTTCTTGGGGCACATGTAGATGCCCTAGCACATGTTTATGTACATGCAAACAGGAAACAAATCAATACAAGAGGACTCTTACAATAGCATGGAAAATATGTTGTTTTTAGAAATGCATCTATGAATAATTTCAGTTAATGTGAGCAGATGATCTACAGAATAATGTACAGGACTACAGGATAAACCCTGAGAGGACTTCACTGACCACATAGGAAATAAAAAGTACATGTGTTGGTATATAGGTCTTGATCTATCTAGGTCTTAACCATCCAGCAGAAAAGTATAAAAGTGAAGTATACATCATGGGGCCATAATATTAAACTGAGCTGTAAATGGCTATGGTCGACAACATCTTTGAATAACTCACTATTGTTGTGGAATGCTGGACTGTGTTGGATTGTGTTGGCAAGTTCAAGCACCTAAGTTAGTTGAATGACAATGGAGTGCCCACCTTTGTCAGGTGTAGACAAAGGAAGGGGTGTAGAAAGAAAAATCATGATTTGTGTGTATAGACAGTACAGTTGGGATAGATAATGCTGTGCTTCTACATAATTCTATGAGAGGCAAGATCTGCACTAATGGTGGTTGGACAGGATATTATGTTGGCTTCTAGTACTACGGTCATCTACTAGGAAAATATTGAATTTTTGATATAATTCAGGTATAAAAAATAAGTAAGCAGCTACACTTAATTCACTGACAAGAGATTTCTGCTAAAATAATATCTGTAAATATAATATCATGTATACACCTTGTACAATACCAAAACATTATGAAAACAGTTTGCAATGTATTAATTTATCGAATCTGTATTGTTAAGGTGTCTTGAAACTGTCTGATTGACATTTGTACTTCAATAAAATAAAAAAATAAAAAATAAATTGAAAAAGAATATTAAAAAAAAGATTATGACCATTTCAATTTTCCACAGTAATTAAATTGAATCTATTCCAAACTTAACAGCCAACAGGGATAATTTTTAATTTAATAAATTAAATTTAACAAATTTATAAAATTGACATCAAAACTTATGCGACATGGGTCAGCCAAATAGCTCAGCAGATTAAAGTGTCTGCTTAGGCAGATGCAGGGGCTGGGAGTTCCATCTCCTGGCTTGTCATGCCCCTGGGGTACACTGAGACAGCGATTGAGACTGGGCCTGGTGGCATGCACCTGTAATCTCACACTTAGGAGGCTGAAAACAGGAGGATCACTAAAAATCTGATCTATATAGCGAGACCCTGTAGACCTTGTACTAAAAACATAAAAACTCAGAGAAGAAGAAATTGTAATCTGGTAGAAATATACAGAACAAATATACCTTTCATTAAAACATATAAATTCTTACTTTAAACAAGCAAAACTGCAGTAAAAGTATCCAAAGGACTTGATTTTAAATTTATGAATAAAGATTATCAACAGTCCCAAAATATTATGATCAACCTCTTAATAACAAGAAGTACATGAACTTGGACACTATCCCACTTTATGCTCCCAAAAGAAATTCACTTCCCACAGTGTGCAAGCTGAAGACCAAGGAATGACCAGGTCAACTTCCTGTGAGAGCTCTCCTTCCAGCTTTCAGATGCTCTTGTTTAACTATGTCCTTGCACAGTAGAGAGCGAGAAGAGAGGACATGGTATCTTTCTTGTCTCTTCCCCACAGGCACTAATTCCAAAACAAGGACTGCAGTATTTTTGCATTTACAGTTTATTAAGCAGTGCATAACCACACAGGTACTGGGTCCTCGAGGTCAGTATAATGGATGTGCATTGCAAGTATGTACTAATAATAATGAAAGTAATCTTTGTTTTAGTTTCTTTTTTATTGTTTGATACAGTTTTCATAAGCAGTTCAGACTTGTAGCAATCCTCCTACCTCAGCCTTCTGCATTTTGGGATTATAGGCATGAGCCACCATGCTTGGTTTCAGTGGCTGGCATGACATGGGGCTAGCTCAGCATATGGTACCAGGGATCGAACTCTCGTCAGGCAGTCACTTAGACTGCTGAGCTCTCTCCCTGCAATCTTTATTCAAAGAACTGAACTTGTTGACTCAGAGCCAAAGAGGAAAAAATAGCTAGTTATGAGCAAGCCTCAAATTGAGTTCAGCCAAAAATTCAGTGAGAGCATGATGTTAGGGAAGAACAGTCCAGAAAGGCATGATCAACCCAACCTTGCGGGCCAGCTGCCCACAGCATGATTCTGAATTATATGTGAGGTTGTCAGGGATGTAGTTCAGTGATAGAAGCACCTACTTAGTAAGCACAAGGTCCTGAGTTCAATCCCTGGTACCCAAAATTACATAAATTATATGTGAGGCTTACGAAATGGGAGGCACATATGTAGCTCACAGGATCCCAACAAAACTGAGCTAAAATATGAGCAGTCAGCAAGATAGCTGGTCTAAAGGACCTGGTAGGCAAGCTTTGGCAAGCACAGGGACTGTGGTTTTATCCCAGCACCACATGTCACACCAGCCCCATGTCTGGGGTGGGTTGAGCTGGCCCCAAAACGAATGAATTAATGAATGAATGAAATAATAAAAATTAAATGTCATTACTAGAAATGTGGTTTTAAAGACTCTAGCAATTGTTAATGAATTGTCTATTTCAATAATTCTGTCAGTATTTTGTGTCTTCCTTGCTGAGTACATGTATATTTACACTGTCATACCTTTTATATATTGACAGTTTTAATTTTATAATTTTTTCACCTTTAGGATTATTTCTGTCTAAAATTGCAATTTTTCTTGATATTGAAATCTCAGTATTCCATTCTGTTCTCAATTATATGGAGCATTTTTCCATTTTTTATCTTTTTGTGCTTTTGAGTCTAGACTATTTTTACGTAGGATGATGTAGAGTTGTATCACATTTTACCATATTTTACTTTTTCTACCATTCTCTGCACTTTAAAATTAGTAATGAACGTATTCATCACTAATGTGACTACTTTTAGTGTAGATCTTAGCTCGGCTATGCCACTACTTGCTTTTGGGTTGTTTCCTGGCTTCTGTTGTCGTTCTTTTCCCTGAGCATCTTCTTCTGTGCTAAGGACCTTACCTCTTGCCTTGTTTCCACATCCTTAGCACTGTACCTCTTAACTCAGCTGCCTGTCCAAGGCCCCATCTCCTAATAAGGACACATTGGGAAAGATAATTTCAACTTACACAATTGTGTGGGGGGGGGGAAACATGGAGTCCACAGCAAACAACAATGAAAGTCAACCAAACACTGACCAAAGTGATAATAATTCAAAACAGAGTTTATTTTCAAATTGTGGAGATGAAGATAAGTAAAGGAATTCTCATAAGCTCCTGGTAGAATGTGTAGTTATTCCCTTGTAACAAAGATCAGGAAATCTACTCCTAAGTACACATTTACAAAATAGGTGCGCTATTTATAATAGCAAACTACTCAGAAATGATAATGTGTTTCAATATCAAAACAAGAGAATCATGGCATATTTCTACAAGAAACACTAGCAGTAAGAAGTGCTAAACTTCAGGTTTATGCTCATATAGGTGGACTTCCCACTGCAATAATAAAAGAACCCAGATATAAAAATATAGATTCTATGCACATAAAGTGCGAAAACCAGGAAACAATTTAGCATTTACATAAGCATGTCTGGCTGGCAAGCTAAGAACAAAAGATCAACACTCAGGTTACTTTTTAGGAGAAGCATGAAGAGCCCTGAGGCACCAGAAGGCTTGTAATTGGAAGGAGGCAGCCATGTGTACTGAGAGCTTGGTTTGTAATAAGCCCTTTTATCAGCCACTGTCTTGTCACTGGGATAAAACAGATGAACTTAAAGAAAGAGAGGCTTATTTTTACTCAAAGTCAAAGTAGGTTTAGTCAGAAAATGTGGTCAAAAGCCACCATGTAGGAGAGTTTCTGGCTTCAGGAGCAAGGAGAAAAGAGCAGCTGGGCCAAGAAGGTACACTTGGGGTCCGCCAGCTTGAGCAAGGCCCTCTGAGCAAGAGACTTCTGAGGGACTTTCTTATCCAAATCTGAACAGATTTTTGTTCACTTTGTCTATGTGCTTTATTTTACTAAACTGAAGTAATTTTGAAGATGCTAAGTAAGAAGTCCATTGGATCTCCTTTCCTCTCTTTCATCACCAGAAGGGTGACGCTTTTTCCTGCTATCTAATGAATGAATGTTCAGCTACATCACAATTTCTGGTTGTTATCCCTGTTCCTTTCATACATGACAGTACAGCCCTGAATTCCTAGCATAGGCAAGAACTATGAAAAATGGTAAATGTTTAACTTTAACATACTTGGCCATTATATTCATGGTGATAAAGTGTCCATAAAATGAAAAACTATAAAATAATGAAAATTGGTATCTCACTTTAGTGAGTTAATAAGTAGTAAACTATATGCAGTGAGTTCATACTCAGGATTTTGAATTTGCCTATGGGAAGCTTTTACTATAATGTCTGTATCCCACTAAAATGGAAAAAGATGTATTTCTGTAGCTTACTTGGGAAAACTTTCTCAATTACCATAACTGCTTTTGATATGTCCTTTATGGAACTGAGGATCTATTTTCTAAGGTTTCTTTCTTTGCAGTGTCTCATAATGTGCACAACATTTGCCTTTATGAAATCTTATTTTATTGTGATCCATTCATGCAGATCACATTTTTTCTTAAATGCTGTTTTAATCAGTGAAAACTTGAAATGCATTACTTAAAATATATTAGTAGTTCACAACTGTTAACTCCATTTAAACTTTTATACTTTTCACACTACACTTATTATCATCTTGTTTATGATATAAACTTTTTTTTTCTTTTTGTCTGTTCCACCAACAGAATATAATCTGTGTAAGAATGGATATTTTTGTGTCGATAAATTCCTTTGTGTACAGTGCCTAGAAGAAAATCAAGAAATAACCTCTTAGAAAATATTTGAGTGAAATAAATGAGTGAATGAAAACATAATACACATGGCCATAAATTTATGTTCCACACCATCCTGATGATTTTAAGCTGTTGTACTAGCTCTCAGGATCATTCAAGTTTCTAGTAATTTTTCAAAAGTTACTTTTTAATTCATTGCACAAAGTAAAGCTAAGAAGAACAAATTAACATTTTCACATTAGCCATCTTTATTGTCTGTTTATAGGAATCCTACCATACTCACTATGTCAAGTCACCCAGACATACCATATATGTAGCAACCATGATATATAAGAATCAGCATAAGCACACTGATCTTAGATCTCCGATGATGATGGCAAGACATCTAAGTTGGTGTAAGCACAAACACTTCTAGGACACTGAACATGACAAAAAGACTGACTGATTTAGTCAATCAGAAAACATGACTTTATGTGTGATTGCCTTGTCTGAAAATTCTAGAACCTAGTTGTGTACCATTTTCACATTCTCTGTGGATTTACATCATGCTCAACCTGGCTGGTGAGAAACTACAGGTCCCTCCCGGCTGGGCTACGTTTGCATTTTCCCACATATCTTTAGGAATTCAACACCACCTGGTAAAAACCTCTACATTTCCGTGTAGCATGGCATTCTGCCACTCTCCCAAAAGGCTACTCTGCATTTGCTCTTCTATTACACACTTAGGACCATTTTCTTATAATAAATGGAGTTGGAAGAACTCTCTTCTCTTTTTAATTCCCTGATGAGTTAATGTGGCACTCTTATCTGTAACGAAGCACTCTCACTTTCATTGTAAAGAGGTGCTTGTCTATCACCTTGTAAACATTATGCAAATCATTGTTAGTCTACATATTGCTTCTGAAATATATTTACATTGATGTACATAGGTTTGGTTATTGATTTTGGCTGAAATACTCTTCAGCTGAATAAATAAATAAGTCATTTTTTAATCCATGCTCCTGCTGCTAGATGGTTGCATTGCTGACAAATTTTCTCATAAGTTAAGAGGAGTACACTGAGCAATTCTGTTCTTGTTTCCTTGTCCATGTGTAGAAAATGCTATTGCCCAGCCCCTGCATACTGGGGCTGGAACTCTTTGTAAGTGTACTTTTTAAAAACCAGAATTATTGGATCAAAAGTATGCAGTCTCCAGATTTTAAGTTCAAATAGTCAGATTAATTTTCAAAATGTTTTAATAGGAATTGCACTCCAGCAGGCACCTGGGTCCAGCATGAGTGTGGACCTTCCATGTTTATGGGATTCTGCTCCACCTGTCTCCCACACCTAGCCTGGGTGTGGGACTTTCCTGAGCTTGCCACATCCTTCTCCATCAGACAGGCTTGGTATGGAACACTGCAGCAGAACTCTGCAGAGAGGCAAGGGGCAAGATCCACCCAACTAATCCAGGAGCAAAACATCCTGCCAGCAGGGCATAGCGGGTTCACTTCCATGGATTACAGCAGGAAGAAGCACAGCACAGCAGCCAGACCGAAGCCAAGCCAACCAGGATGAATTTGAACTTGCTAGATCTGGACCCGATAAGCTAAGACACTTTGTTAGATCTAAATCTATGAGAACATCTTCTGTCTTTCTCCCTTCATTGAGAGAGGGGGCAACAGATGAAAGAAGTGAACTTGTCTGCCTGTAAGATTACAGATACTAAAGGTGAGATGATCAGAAAGAACCTAGGAGGAATAATTTAAGTACAAATCCCAATCTAATATCTTCTTTACTATACAGTCATGATGTTTTCTCTTAGTGTCTAAAATACAAACACAGTAGATACCAAGTTTGTCAATTGCTAAATCTCCTTCCCCTTATTGATGTTGCTAAATATAGCTCTGTAAATACAAAACTTTAACTGCCTTAACCACGTAATTTCTCTTAGGTATTGAGCCAGTACATGCTAAGTTAATAACTGCACCAAAAATCCATGCCAAAGATCAGAAGATAATGTTATAAAATGACAAAGAGAAGGAGAAAATTCATTCTCAGACCACAAGCCCACCCAGAACAAATAAAGGAGACACTAGCATAGAAGAAAGCAGAAATCACATATCTGAAATAATAGTGTCTCAAGTAAAGAAACAACTGCAGAAAGGTATAGAAGAAATCAGGTTATAAATGATCACTGAAATAAAAACAAATGATAATGATGATGAAAGAATTACTAAGTGCTTCTAAAGAAGACACTGATAAAACATAGTGGAGAATAGAAATATGATGGAACCCTTGAATGAGCAATACAGGAAAAAATAGAATGCATGAAGCAGATTCAAATAGACATGCAAGAAATTAAACCCTCAATAACAAGCAGGTAAAATCATTTAATGAAAGTGAAGATAGAATTTCAGACCTTAAAAACACAATTGTGGCTAGTATAAAGGTAAGAAAAGACCTCTTAAAAACAACTAAGATGAAGGAAAGTGTAACTCAAAACCTGCAAGATGATGCAAAGTTGAAAACGTGAGAATAATAGGCATCAATGAGAAGGAAGGAGTCAATACAACTGGTATAAAAATAGTATGGGCAGAAGTAATAGCAGAAATCTTCCCAAATTTGGGGAAACAATCTGACATTCACTTAACCAAATCATATAGAACTCCAAATAACATCAACTCAATTAAAACCACACCCAGACATATAATAATCAAGATCCCAGAAATTCAGTACAAGAACAATGTACTAAAAGATGCTAGACCAAGGAAACTGATCACGTTTAAAAGAAAACCCATCAGAATAACAGCAGATTTCTCTTCAGAAACCATGAGGTCAAGATGAGCATGGAGGGGCTGGAGAGATGGCTCAGTGGAATCAGTGCAAGAAGCGCTTGCCTGGCAAGTGCAGGAGCCTGAGTTCAATCCTCAGTTTCACCAAAAAAGAAGAAGAAGAAGAAGAAGAAGAAGAAGAAGAAGAAGAAGAAGAAGAAGAAGAAGAAGAAGAAGAAGAAGAAGAAGAAGAAGAAGAAGAAGAAGAAGAAGAGCATGGAGCACAGCACTTCAGCTCCTCCATGAAAATAAATTCCAGCCCAGACAGGTATATTTTGCAAAACTGTCTACCAAGATTGATGGAGAAGTGAAAGAATGGTGTGGTGGCATGGTGGCACATGCCTGTAATTGCTGCCTTTGGGAGGTGGTAAACAGGCAGATCACTACAAGTCTGATCTAGTATTGAGACTCTGAACACCCTGTAGAACATTCCCTAAAAAATACAAAAACAATAAAGCATAAAGAACTGAAATACTTCCACAACAAAGAACAACTAAAGAATTTCATGGTGGCAAATTTTATGCTACACAGACTCCTAACGAATATTCTAAGGAGGGAATAAAATGATCACATCTCCACAAATGAGTATGGAAGGAACCTACCAAATAAGGCAAAAAATTAAACATAGAAGAAAAAGAAGTATACAACTGCAGGTAAATAACCTGTCAATCATAAGTCAATACATCTCAACTATAACCATCAATGTAAACGGAATCAATTCACTTATTAAAAGACATAAACTGGCACAGTGGGTTAGGAGGAAAAATATAAAAATCTGCTGTATACAAGAAATACCCTTAACTCATAAAATTCATAGGCTGAAAGGCAAAGTATAGAAAACAATACTACATGCCCCAGTATCTCAGAAAAAAGCAGGGGTAGCAATCCTGTTCGCAGACAGTCTAAATTTCATACCAAGATTGAGCAAATGAAATAAAGAAGGCCCTTACATACTTGTTAGGGGAAAAATACAAGAAGGAGATGTAATAGTCATAAATATGTATACAACAAATATGGGAGCACCAAACTACATGAGAAATCTTAATAGACATAAAAAAATCTAATATCAAATGCCACAATCTTAACAGGAGAGCTTAATACCCTCTTATCCCAAAAAGACAGGTCAAGCACACAAAAAAGTAGCAAAGAAGTAGCAGAATTGAACCAGAAATTGGAACAAACGGACTTAGTGGACATATACAGAGTGTTACATTGAACGACAGCTGAACACACTTTTTTTCAGTCCCACATGGGACATTTTCTATAGTAGACCACATGCTAGTCTATAGATCATGCTTAAGTACATGTAAGAAAACAGAAATTATCCCATTCATATTATCTGATCTCAATGTAATTAAACTGGAGGTAAATAACAAAAGAAACCAGAAAAAAATACATGGAAATTAAACAACACCTTCCTCAGCAACCTATGGGTTACAGATAAAATTAAACAAGAAATTAAACAATATCTAACATTCAATGAAGATTGAAGCACAATTTATCAGAATTTATGTGATGCAACAAAAACAGTTCTTAGAGGGAAATTTATATTTCTGAACACACACATTAGGAAACCAAAAAGGAACAAATAAATACACTAATGCTCACTTTATATGTTTAGAAAAAGAAAAGCAAACCAAACACAAAGCCCAAACATGCGAAGTAATTACAAAGATTAGAAAAGAAATTAATTCAATTGACACAAAGAAAACAATGTAAAGACTTAACAAATCAAAAAGCTGGTTCTTTGAAAGTTTCAGTAAAATTGATAAGCCCTTAGATTCCTCATCAAAAAGATAAAAGAAAAAACACAAATACAAGCTATAAGGAATGAAAAGGGTTAAATTATCATAGCCCCTGTGGAACTTCAGAGGATCATGAATAGCTATTTTGAGAATCATTACTCTCACAGAATTCAAGATACAGAAGAAATGGACAGATTCCTAGAAAGGTACAAATTACCAAATTGAATCAAGAGGGGAAGATATAAGAACACTCAATAACCCATTAACTTCCAGTGATAAGGACCTAGAAAAAAACAAAAACAAAACAAACAAAAAAAAAAAAACAAAAAAAACCTACCAACAAAGAAAAGTACAGTTCCTGATGGATTCAAAGCTGAATTCTACAAGAAATGTACAAAAGATATAATCCCAATACTTCTCATACTCTTCAAGGAAATTGAAAAGGAAGAAATTCTCCCAAAATCATTCCTAGAGGCAAGTATTAAACTGATACAATAACCAGGGAAGATATAACTAAAAATGAGAACTACAGGCCAATCTCCCTCATGAACATAGATGCAAAAATCCTCAATAAAATCATAGCAAATAGAATACAGCAAATTATCAAGAAGGTCATACACCACGACCAGGTAAGATTCATCCAAGGGATGCAACGATAGTTCAGTATACACAACTCTATAAATGGAATACACTATATAAAGCCAAATCCAAAAACAACATGATCATCTCAATTCATGTAGAAAACATTTTTGACAAATTCCAACGTTTATTCATATTCAAAGTCATACAATAAACTGGAATAGATTGCCTCTACCTCAATCTGATAAATCCCATTACTCAGAATCTAACTGCTAACATAATCCTAAAGGGGGAAAAACTGAATACTTAGACTGGGAGTAGTGGCATCTAGTAATCCCAGCTCTTGGGAAGCTGTAAACAAGCAGATCACTATAAGTCTGATGTAGGAGTGAGACCCTGAACACCATGTAGACCATTCCCTAAATAGAAAAAATAAAATAAAAACTACAAAAAGGAGAAGACTGCGCCCAACCCAAAGACCGGCCTGAGACAGCGCAGCCCACTCTGCCATCTTCCTGGATCCTGCCCACGCCGCCCAGCCTCAGAGACTGGCCTGAGACAGCAGCTGACTCCAGTAGCCTCCTAGATCCTGCCCCAAGCTCTCCCAGTGACTGGGAATTTGCAAGACTCACCAGCCTTCCCAGATCAGTGAGTGTGTGATGAGTCTGAGGGAGAGCCATTGGCTTCTTCCCACGTACTCTACCAAGATTCCCATCCCGAAGCCCTCCAAGCCAGTGGCTCGCCTGAAACCGCAGGACCTCACCGGATCCCCTGCCCTAAAGCCCGCTGAGCGAGTGGGAATTTCCCCGACTCCCTGGGCATCAAAGTTCAGTGAGTGTAGAACTCCAGGCCTGCCATGCCAGAGACACATTTCCCAGGGATTCCCTAACCCCCACCCCCCTTGCCCTGAGACCCAACGCAGCTTGGACATGAGAGCTCCAGGCCCACCAGGCCAGAGAAACATTTCCCAGCAATTGCTGGTCCCAATCCATGGCCCAAGGCCCAGTGCAGGTGGGCCTGGAGTGAGAAGTCCAAGCCTGCCACATCAGAGGGACATTTCTCAGCAATCCCTGGTCACACCTCATGGGCAGAAACCCAGCACAGCCTGGCCTGTGAGTGAGGACTCCAGTTCCGCTGCTCAGGAGGGACCATTCCCAGCCTCCTCTGGTTCCGGCCTGCAGACCCAGACCCAGCACAGGCTGGCTGACCCAGTACAGCCCACCCGGTGAATAAGATTATCCACTATCTTTTTGGAAGCCCATCAGACCCAAACAAAGCCCAGGCCCACCCACTTAGAGAGCGACCTGCCTGACACAGGAGGGCTGATTCCAGCAATTTTCTGGATCCTCGCCCCAAAGCCAGCTGAGACAATAGGAATTTTCATTACTTGCTCGGCATCCCAGTTCAGTTCATGCTCACCTGAACAGGGAGCCAACAGAGGAGAACCACAGGAGCTGCAGCAAAAAGGACTGAACACAACAG
>PVKA01032984.1:0-24805 GCA_004027165.1 Ctenomys sociabilis | reverse complement strand
TGTGGCTCTTCTATTTCTCCAACTCTGACTTGTAATCTGAGGTTGTTAACCATCCAGAAGAAAAGCTGATTAGTATCCTGCAGCATATGCCATTCACTTTTCCTTATCTGACTCAATTGATTTTACTTGTTGTACGTTACCTTTTGTATTTCTGCTTTTCGCTTGTTATACTAGGGAGACTATACGATATTTACATAATGTGTGTCTGGTTTATTTCACTTATGAGTATATGTTCAAGGGGCATCCACTTCAGTATAAATGCTTCAAATTTATCATTCTTAATAGCTGAGTAATACTCCATTATATAGAAATACCACATCTTTTTCAGCCATTCCTTCCAGAGGTATTTTACATTCCTTTTCTGGTATCTGTATCTCTGGTATAAATGAGGTTTCGTATCTGTTTAATCCATAAAACGTATTCAGGAATATTTCTCCTGTGTCTATTCTTTAAGTGTTTTCTTTATGTTTTCTTCTAGGAGTGCCCAAGTTTTAGGGCTTTTATCTAGATTTTTCATCCATTTTAAATTTGCATTTGTGCAGAGTGAAATGTAAGGATCTATTTACACTCTTCTACATGTTGACAGCCAGTTTTACAAGCTATTTATTAAACAGGGTGTCTTTACTTCAGCATATGTTCTTGATTCCTTTGACATAAATCAAATAGCTATAGTTCCATGGTCTTGTTTCTTTGCCTTCTCTTCTATCTCTTTAGTCTGTCCATTTTTTTGTACCACTGCCATATTGCTCTTATTATAACTTTGCAATATAATTTGAAATCTGATATAGCAATAACTCTAGACTTTGTCTTTTTGTACTAGTACATGTTTTTAGTACATGCAGTTTACAATCATCTTGGGGAGTAGGTATCTATCCATAATATAACTTGTTCTTTCTAAATTCCTTTCATTTTCCCTCATTCTTCTACCCTCATGCTTTAATTCTTCTTTTCCCATTTTGATTCATGATGATATTAATCTTAGCATGTTTATAACATATAATATTTACATTCTTTGAGATTATTAGGCTTCGTTATATGGTACATCTTTATTCTATTTATTTTTCCCCCTCAATCTTCCTCCTTAAACTGTGGTTTATTGGATCCTTTCCCATTTGTAAGAATTCTAGTCCCTGATTTTGTTCTTTTTCTGCTGGACATCTTTCTCAGTATTCTGTGTCCTTGTTGAATATGTCATTCATGTTTTGAATCATTTTGTCCAAGTCATCTAATTTTATGTTTATTTACCCCTGAATTTACCTTGGGCCTACTGAGTAATAATATTATGAACTGTTAGTTCAATTAGTCTTTGAGTTCATGTAGTTTCGTCAGTCCTTCTACAAACTTTTCACAACATTCCCTTACATGGTATTGGATTTCCTCTCTGCTTGTGCCCCCTTGCTGTATCTTAGGAGAATTTAGAGACCTTAGGAATTTTCGTTTGCCCTGATTCTCCATTGTGATGGATTCACAACTGATGGCCAACTTGTAACACCCAGCTGAAATGACTCAGTTTGGTGCTTGGTGTGGAGGGCTCACCTCAGGACTGTTGCTAACAGCATAAAAAGAGAACTGGAGGGAAAGAAAGTGTGGTATTGTTGGTTCTGCTGGAGCACTGACAGTGCTTTCCCGATTCACACTTGGCTGTTATCACTGGCGAAGCTCTGAACCTCACTGTTGCTGAGGATGGCTGCGGTTCTTTTCAGGAGAGTTCTGTTCCTCACCTCGAGCATCACTTTCTGGCTCCAGTGCAGATCCTTCAGCCTGCTGGCACAGATCCTTCATGTGGCTAGCATCCCAGACCACCAGTTCCTTGATCCTTCTGGCTTCTGTCACTGACCTTTCAGCACCCCCAGTGTAGATCCTTGATGCATATTTGCTTGTGTCAGTGCTGTGAGCTTTATACCTCCAGTTGGTCTTGTGGAGGACTTTGTCACAGGCCCTAAGTCTCCAGTTGGACTCAGCTGGATCCTTTGGCTCTCTAGTGTGTGGATAGATATTTCTGTGCTCTTCTGTATTTGAATCTTTGGGCGACTGTTACAAATTAACCCTATAAACTATTCATTCTGTACTAAATTATTTCCCTTGCAAACCCTGACCACAACACTCATGATCCTGTGTGTATGCATAGTTGTTTTTTTAGTGTTTATGTTCCCTAGAACTCCAGATAATGGCATAGAAAGAAAACTAGTTGTTATTCACTAATAGATTATCTAGTAGTAAATTCAGTGTCATCAATGGAATCACATGAAAATAGTGCATTGCCAGATTTTGAGAGCCATTCATCGTCATCGCCAGATTTTGGGAGCCATTCACGGACATTCCTTAACCAGAGCTATGATTTAGTGCAGACAGAACACTTCAGTATTAGTCTACAATACCACTAGTTTCAGCTGAATGTAGGCAGAAAAGCCAGAAGTCAAATATACCACATCTTACAGGGACTTCTTTAATTTTTTTTTCAGTATAATATCATTTTCATCATAAAGGTCTTTTACCTCCTTGATTATGTTGATTCCTGGGTTTCCTGCTGACGGTACTAAGAATGAAATTGTTTTCTTAACTTTTTCACACATAGTTCATTACTGGTGTAGCTTCGAAGTGTCATTGACTTGCAAATGCTAATTTTGTATCCTACTACTTTGCTTTCTTAACTTTTTCACACATAGTTCATTACTGGTGTAGGAAGTGTCATTGACTTGCAAATGCTAATTTTGTATCCTACTACTTTGCTAAATTTATCAGTTCTGAAAGTCTTCTGTTGGAGTTACTGAAGTCTTGGAAACGATAGGATCAAATCATCAGCAAATATGGATAATTTTGTTTTTGTATTTTTAGTAAGGGTCTCCAGAGTATACAGGGTCTCACTACATAGATCTGACCACAGTGATCTGCCTGTGTTCAGCCTCCCATGAGCTGGGATTACAGACATGTGCTACCACACCCAGTCTCAGTCCCCCTCTCAGCATGCCCCAGAGGCAGGACTGGCAAAGCTGGAGATTGAACCAAGGCCCCTGTGTCTGCCTAAGCAGGAGCTTTAATCCACTGAACTATTTGGCTAGACCTTTTAAATATGGATAATTTTAGTTCTGGCATAAAAACCAATTTTTTGATATTAAGTGAGTTTTTGATATGTTGTTTAATTTGATTTGTAAGTGTTTTATTAGGAACATATATGTATATCAAAGATATTGACAATTTTTATGCTGTGTTCTCGTTTCATTTAGGTATCAGGGTTAATTTGGTTTGTAGAATGAGTCTGGAAGTATTCCTTCCTCTTCGAGTTCATAGAATAGTTTGAGGAGCTTTGTGAGTCTTCTTTAAAGGTCTGGTAGAATTCAGCTGTGATTCCATCTGGTCCTGGGTTTTTTGGTTGGGATAATTTTTATTACTACTTCAGTCTTAAAATTTGTTATTGTGTTGAGGTTTTGTATATCTGCTTTGTTCAGTTATGGTCAGTCATATGTGTCTGAAGATTTAACCATTTCTTCCTGATTTTCCAATTTATTCAAATTATGTTTTCAAAGTAGTCTGTAGCCGTCCTCTAAATTTCAATAATGTCTATTGTAATATTCTATTTTCATTTGAAATTGCATTGATTTAGGTCTTCTCTTGCTTTTGATTAGTTTGCCTAAGAGTTTATCAATCTTTTTTACCTTTTTGAAGATTCAACTCTTGTTTTATTGATTGTATTTTTAATTTCAATTTCATTGATTTCAACTCTGATTTGTATTATTTCTTTCCTTCTGATGAGTTTACTTTTAGTTTGTTCTTGCTTTTCTGAGGCTTTGAAATGCATCATTACCTTACTCAAAATCACTCTGGTATCCTAAGGCAGGTAACTCACAGTTACAAATTTCCCTCTGAGAATTGCCTTTTCTGTAGCCCAGAGATGTTGCAATTCTGTTTTCACTTGAATCTTGAATTTTTTCAGTTTCTTTAATGACCTATTGTTCATTCAAAGTGAATTGCCCAATCCCCGTGTATTTAAATTTTTTTCTGTAGTTTCTTTTAGTATAGACTTACAGTTTCATTTCAAAATGATCTTGTAAAGTGCAAAAAAATTATTTGAATGTCTACACATTTCTAAAGATGCTTACCAGTTGGGCATGGTAGTACACACTTGTAATCATAGTACTCATGAGGCTGAGGCAGGAGGATCACCACAAGATTGAGGCCAGCCAGGGCTACAGAGTGAGTTCAAGACTATCCTGAACTACGTAGTGAGATCCTATCTCAGTAAACAATAACAAAACGGGAAGATTCTTTTATGGTTTAAATAAATGTGATCTATTGCAGAGATCATTCCATAAACTGTTAAGAAAAAGTATGTTTTTTGGGTGTTGAATGGACTATTCTATAATTACTTGAGTCCTTTGGTTTTATGGTATCGATTAATTCCATATCTGGATGATCTATCTATTGGTGAGAGTAGAGTATGAAGTCACTTGCTATTATTGTAAAGAAATAATATGTGTCATTGTATGTCTAGTGTGTTTGTTTTATGAAGTTCAGTTACTCCTGCTCAATATCTGAAATTGTTATTTTTTTGATTGCTCTCTTTACCAGTGTGCATTGGCTATTTTAGTGTCTTCTGACTAATTATATTTTGAAGTCTGATTTATCAAATATGAGTGTACCTACATGTGCTTATTTTACATAATTTATTTGTGTGGAAGATTGTTTTCCATCTTTTTACTTTTAGTTGGTGTGTGTTGATGAGATATAATTTTTCTTTTATTGGAGGAACCGGGGATTGAATGCAGGCCCTTGCGTTTGCCAGGGAAGTGCTTATTCCACTGAGCCATCTCCCTGGCCCCTGAGATATAATTCTTATAGGCAGCATAATGTTGGGTCTTATTTTTCAATTCATTCTATCAGTCTGTGTTTCTTAATTGGAAAATTAAGAGCATTTACATTCAGAGTTACTATGGAAAGGAATTTAATAATTCCTGTCATATTGCTATTTTTCTAATGTTCAATTCTTTTCTAATGCTCAATAGTTTATCTACTCTTCCTTTTCCATGTGTAGGATTCCTTTAAGTATCTTCTGCAATGCTGGCTTAGTGGTCATTAATCTCTTTAGTTTACTTTTATCTTGGGAATTCATTTTTATCTTTATTTTATTTCTTCTGATCTTGAAGGATAGTTTTGCCGGATATAGTAGTTTAGGCTGACAGATATTTTCTCTTGGGACTTGAAATATATTGTTCCATGCCTCCTGGCATTTACATTTTCTATGGAGAGTTATGTAGTCATTTTGATGAGTTTGCTTCTGTAGTGATCCTTTCTCTCTTTTAACTTTTAATATCTTTTCTTTCACCTGTGCTGTTGGTGTTTTGACTATGATATAAGTCAGGTAGGGGAGTTTTTTCTTGGGATGCTTGTTTTAGGTTTTAGATGTCTCTTATCCCAGCATATCCATATCTTTCCCAAAATTTAAACAGCTTTCTGCTATTATTTCATTGAATAGAATTTCTACACATCCAGTGTGAACTTTTATGCCTTCTTCTAAAGTAAAAGTTGATTCAGTTTGTCTTTTTAGCTACATCCCAGAGTTACTATACATTTTGTTTATAATTTGGCTTTTACCTTTGTCAGTGCCTGAGTGTGAAAATTCACTAATAGTAAGTTCAAGTCCTACATAGAAATCTCTAAATTTCTTTTTCTTTCTACTGTTTTCAAAATTTTGCCTTCTATCCCTATACACAAAGAAGAGAGCTAAGCAGTATCTCTAGTTCACTTTAAGCAATATAAATATGTGACAAGTGGCCTAATTTTAATTTTTCATTTTTTTATTCTCTAGTATTTTAGTCCTTTCAGAAAATTCTCATTATGTGCATAATTATTATTGTTTTATTTAGTCAATGCTTGCTTAAACTTGCCTAAAATATTTACCATCATAGTTTAAAAAAAAATTGTTTCTTCCATTGTGCACATTCATTCCTTCTTAATGTAAATTCTTTCTTTCTGAAACATATATTTTATTTTCAAAAGAAACTTGAAATGAGTAGATTATAGATCAATCTTTAGTTTTCTAAAACTTGTCTTCAATTTGACCTTTTTATTGAATAATAATTTTTCTTGGCATTGATTTTAAATTATTAATTTAAATTATTATTTTCCTAAGTTCTTGTAGTTGTGAAATTCTCAAAATAGTTTGATACTTTTACACCCTTAGATATTTTTCCCCATTTGATTGTTTATATAGTTTTCCTGTATGTGGTGCTACATAATTTCATTAACATATTGTCAGGTAAAGACTTATTTGTATTTATCCTATCATTCACAATATTTCATCAGTTGTATTTTTCATAAATTTTAGATTTTAGATTCTCATATGTTAAAATATCCTCTTCTTATTTTCATTTTGATATTATTTGCAGCATTTGCTTATATGGATAAGTATCTTATCTTATAACTTATCACTTTCATTTATGTTAAACATCTGTGAAGTTTCCAATAACTATATTTGAAAATTATGAATAAAACTACTATAAGCACTTATGTGGATATTTCCATTTTTTAATACAAATAAAAATGTTTCAGGAGGAGATGTACACATTTGTAAATAAACAACAAATGTAACATTGTAAGTCTGTGATAATAACTAGAATTTGTTTGGTATTTATTCTGAGCTATGCTGTGGATTTCACTATGCTATCTCATTTAATCCTCAAATCTTATTTAAAACAGGTCAAGTCATCCCAACACCATTTGGATTCATAATGACAATGTAGCACGGAAGGATCTCTAACTGAAGTAAACTTCATGGCCTCTCATCTAGCTGTGTAGGGTTTCTAAAGGGTAATGGCTAAAAGGGTGGGTGGACACAGATTGAGCTCTCAGTCAGTTCATAATCTGGTAAACTACCTTGCACACTCTAGAGGAACTATGTAAATGCTAATGGTTGCATTAATGTTAAAAAGTGATAATAACAGGTAGGTTTAATGTGATAAGTGCTTCATACAAGGCACTGTGCCAGGTGCTTTATATATCCATCTTCTCCCTTAATCCTCATAACAGATACCTTGCATGGTAAATATTTAAAGAAAACAATTAATTTTTAAGGAGGCTAATCAGAAATCCAAATTCACATGTTAGCAAATGAGAGAATATATTTGAAACTCAGTTAAGTTTTGTTCAATACTCTCCAATAACTTCAAATTGGATACAGAATTATAAGGGGAACCCTTGCTCTAGAGATGCATTTGAGGTTATGGGCACCTACTGCATATTCCAGGTTAGAATATAAGCTACTGAGTCTGAGTTCTCGGGCATCCCTGGGAACAAACTGGAGACTGAAGACAGAGTGTTCTCGATGAGATGTCACTAGAAAGCTCATATGCCCCTCAGGAACTCAAGTTTCCTAAAATTTTTGAGTCATTCTGCCCACGGTAACCTAATATGTAATTGCATTAGCATGTAATACAATGATACACATTTTTGAGTGTGCCTTCATTGTGGTTTCAGAAATGTTATCAATTGTGTATTTTTCTGAGTCACCCAGCACTTTGTCAAGCAACTAAGGAGAAATTCTAAGGTCATTCATTTTATTTTATGTTGGTTACTGCCCAAGAAATGGAAAACTGAGATAAAAAGGACTGCACTGTAGACACACATTTGCTTAGGTTTATAAGGTTCTGTCATCAAATTTTGATCAAGGCCCAGTCAAGTCATGCTTCATCTAAGCAACCTCCTCCTTTTTTCCAGCTCCTACAGTGGTTTGATTGTTGTTCAGTACTTTCACATCTTAGTTTCTATTCAGTGCACGTACTCCTGACACCTAAATTGTGAATTTATTGTGTGTAGACATCAGCTATTACCCTCCTCTGGTGTCTAATGGCACTCAGGACCATTCTTTGCCTGTGGAACTTGCTTAATAAATATTTATCAGCATGATCTAAATATACAATATTCAATACTAATTCATATTTTAACTCTAACCTCTTTATTATGACCTGAATTTTATATTTGGTTTTTAAAATAACATGAGGACATTCTACTCTTTTGGTTATTATTATTTATTTGTTGATTGGTTTAACAGTACATACAGAATAGTAGGACCAGCAAAATAGCTCAGTGGGCTAAGGGTCTGCTTAGGCAAGCGCACGGACTGGAATCCAACCCCAGCACCACATGCCGCACAGGTCCTGCCTCCAGATACCTTGAGTGGACCACTGATACTGGGTGTGGTGGTGCACGCCTATAATCCCAGTGCCAGGGAGGCTGAAAATAGGAGGATCACTGCTGCATAGTGAGACCCTGTAGCAAACACATTAAAAATGAAAATAAAAAGCAAGACACACCAAATAATGAGTTTCAGCTTTTGGTATCTTTCCAAATACATTAATAACTTTTGTTTTATTATAAATTTTGTTTTGCTCTTTTTAGTTTTTGCACAGAACTAACAGAATCCTTCACAAAGTGCAATGATGCAAGCTGAGCAGATTGGAGAATATTGATTTATTATTGCTCTGGGTTTTCCATGATGAATTTTTTTCTTGTTTCCTG
The DNA here is from genome assembly GCA_004027165.1 of Ctenomys sociabilis. Taxonomy (NCBI): domain Eukaryota; kingdom Metazoa; phylum Chordata; class Mammalia; order Rodentia; family Ctenomyidae; genus Ctenomys; species Ctenomys sociabilis. The sequence continues at coordinate 16,294 of PVKA01032984.1, read as the reverse complement.
TGACTTTTAAAATTTCTTGCTGTATCAGCTCTTGTTACAACGATTGCCACATAAAAGTCACTCTAGCAAAGTTTAATAATTGAGTTGAATTACTCTTAGTTCTTGGAACTAACCAGAATTCAAATTGGCATGCTGTACAGGACTCATGAAAAAAGGGCCAATCTCTAGCAAAAATCCAGAGAAAGGCCTTTACTTTGTGACCAAGAAAATACCAAATGTAGAGTTTGAGAAGTCTTTAAAACTACAATTTAGGTATGAACTAGTCCTTCTTTCTTCCTTCTCTCCCTCCCTCCCTCTCCTTCCTTTCCTTCCTCCCTCACTTCCTTCCTTCCTTCTTTGTCTTCCTTCTTGAAGTTCTCCTTTCCCACAGTGGTGCTGCCTATTGACTCTGAAGTTGTAATTTAAATATCTTGCAATGGATTTCTTCTTTTACAAATGAAATTCAGTTTTCACATATTGTGAACTTGCTTCAACATCCAAAAAATTTTTAAATATAATATAATTTTGGCAATGAGAATATTCTTGGTATGTGTCCAAATAATTGTTGAATTATTAAAAAATTATATTGATACATTTGGGAATGATTATAGACAAATAGCACAAGTAGATTTGGCTGTGACTTATTAAATTGTCTTCACAGTCCAGCTGTCCTTATTTTTTATTGATGAAGGAAGCAGTGGTACACATGCACAGTATATAGTCATTTCTCTTTCAATTCTTACTAACATATTTCCATTATGCTTCTACCTGGCTGGTGACCTCATACACCTGAAGGATTATCATGGAGGATATTAGACTTATCTATCTAGATAAAAGCCTTAAACAAAAGTCAGACTGACAGGTGTTTCAGACACACAATTTTTGGTTGGATATTTTATGAGCATTTTTTCATTATGGCTAAAAACTTTTGTAAGGTTATGGAAAATATAAGAAGTCACTCATCATTCCATCAGCCAGAAATCATAACTACTATTTCAGTGACTACCATATTTTTTTTCAAAAAAAAAAGAAAAGAATTTTCTATCATCAGAGTAACCTTGAAGTGGATTAGATCATAAATGGAGACCATAGCTTTAGGACTGCACAAACTGCAGAGGCCCTCTCTGCCAACATTTCACTGGGGGGCCTGGCAAACAGCGTGCTTAGGCAGACACAGGGGCCGGAGTTCGATCGCAGGGTCTGCCATGCCAACTGCGATTGAGACTGGGCATGGCGGCGGGCAACTCTAATCCCAGCTTTTGGAAGGCTATAAACAGGAAGATCAGTACAAGTGCGATCTACGCAGTGAGACCCGGTACACCCTGTCCTAAATACAAAAAGAAAAAAAAAAAAAAAAAAAAAAAACTTTGTTGGAAAGTTAAGAATACTAGCTGTTTTAAATGAACGGACTTGAGCAACATACGTGATTGAAAGGGATCTTCAAACAGGTATCTTTGTTTCTTCAATAAATGTAACAAGTACTACTGACATTCCAAGTAGTTCTTTTACCGCAAATTTCAGGAAACGCAAGGAAAATCTCGGGTCCCTTTCTCCCTGCCTGCGTGGGGGACGACTACTTTCTTTTTGCGTGCTCTGCTTAACCTCAGAAGAGTTCCTTCACATCATGCCTGTGGATAGCCAGAGTTCTGGAGCATCAATCTACACCCAACCAGAAATTTGACTGGGCAGAGAGTTTCAGGGCAGTGCAGTGCAGTAACTAGTTCCATTCCAGGGAGGGACAAGACTGTTTTCTTCACAATTGTGTAGATTCGAAGTTGGATTCTCAGAATCTGTAACACGTGGACACCCAAATTAATTTTTCAGTATCTCCTCAGGGAATCGTGGAAGGGCAGCCAGCACCACTGCCAGCCCTGGCTCGCTCTGTCTGGCAGGCTCCAGGAGGCAGGCATGCCGCCTGAGCTTTCCCTAGCAGAGCAAGGGACACCTCCACATCAAGCCTCACCCTGGCTTGCGGGCAGCTGGGCGCCCGGGTTCCACGCAGCTCTGAGCTTTGAGTTTGAGATATGTTCTGGCTCACACCAGCGGCCCAGAGTAGCAGACTTGGGAATGGTTATCGGCTGAGACCTGCAGGCAAACAGCTAATCCAGTCCTGGAAGGGGGCACTGGTAGCTAAGCCCTTTAATGGCCCCAGTCCTATAATAATTAGTCCTGGCCTGGAGCTAGGGAGCAGCAGCGAGCCCCTCTAACCTGAAAGGGAACCTCATCCACTGCTCTGCGCTAATCCCCTGCACAATGAAAGCTGAACTAATTCACTGGGTAAACACCCTCTCCAGTTACTTACAAGCTGTCTTATTTCAGCCCCAAACCAAATAGAAAGGCGGCCAGGGACTGGAAAGAAAATCAAATATTTAAGAACTCATTTTGCCTGAAACTCCCCTTGGGATGCTTGCCTATCGCGCATGGGATCGCGTTATGCTACTTGTTTTACGACAGACCGTTACTTTGAGAAGAAAACAACAGGGACCAGAGGGTTCTTTTCCTGCTCCCTTGGTAGCTCTAGCGAATCACAGCCTGTGAACACACAATCACCTAGTAGGTGCCTTAAAAATGCTTAACAGTGCGGCTCCTCCAGGATTCTAGAACAGTGATTCTGAACCCCGCGTACATCAGAATCACTTGGAAGGGGATTAAAGCCAGACTGCTGGGTTTCAGCCCCAGAGTTTCTGATTCAATAGATGAGAGCAGCCTTTTACATTATGAGTTCTCCAGAGAAGTATTGGTCTAAAATGGAGGTTCATACCCCCCTTTTTTGTTTGCTAAGAAATCTGATAAGAATTTTTTTACGTTGTTCATTTTAAACTTACTAGTACATGTTTGCAGCACATATGTTTACATTCCTTGTTATGTTGTTGGTCATGTTCGTGACACATCTTAATTCTGATTTTCATTCACTTTCTCACTCTTCCCTTGATCCTCTTCTCAACTGAGAATATTTATCTCCCTATATCCTATAATAAGAATATTTTAGGCCTTGAAGAGAAAAAATTTCTGTCTTGACAAAAACACCCATAAAAATATTTAAATGAATGAACATAGTACTGACATTTGTGTATTATGGGATTTTCAAAGGCGGGGAACTACTTTAGTTCAGATCCTTCCCCTCCAAACATTTAAGTATGTAAATGCATTTGTAGCCTGCTGGCTGCACAAAACAGGCTTTCAGCCAATGTGGCTCCTGTTTGCTGACCCATGATCCAGAATGATTAGCGTGGATAGTAATTGATGCTGGCAAAGATAAAAGATATGGATGATTTCATTCAAGAAAAATCTTTCTATACCCACAAGCTGGGTTTCTCATTTTCCTGTAACCTTGATTTTCTAACAGTTCAAGAAGGTTCTGTGTGCCAAGGCACTGTTATCAGCTCTGACGGTAGGGAGTCAGGAGCCGCCTTCTCCCACCTGAACTCTACGGGGGGTACAGTGGGTGCTGGCCTTGCACAGAGCTCAGGGAACAGTGTTAGGCCCACTTTCCCTGAAAGCACAGATATGTTTGGGTTACTCAGACCAACCTGACTTAGAACCACACATTGACTGCAAAGCTATGTCAGGAATAATGAAGAGACTAAGAACAGAGACTAGTCCTGCCATTGAGTTCTTTACCTGATTTCCTATTTTATTTTAAAGAGAAAAGCTAAAAATAACAATAAAATAGAACTTCAAAACAGATTAGCCATTGATTTTTTTATTGGTGCTAAAAATCCTTGCCTTAAGAAACAGAAGCAGTGGCAGCCAATGGTTTCAATAAAGGGGGATGTCGTCATAGGAAAGCAGATTCTTTGTTCAGAAAGTCAAGATGAAAGCCAATTCTTGCTTTCTAGAGTGGGTCACAAGAACTACACTCCTTGGAAAAGTGAAAAGGTTTAAAATTTTCTTGTGTCTGAGACAAAGAAGGGTATCCTTAAAACAACCATTGGCCATAGTTATTCAATTTTAGTATGAAAAATCAGAAAAGCAACATTAGAACCATAGCCAAAATTGTATTTGTTAGTGAAATTTAATAAAAGAGTAAAAAGTGTTTTGTTACTCACCATCAGCATATGAAGATCATTATCATTCCAAAGCAAGCTCTTTGTACAAGAAATACTAATGTTTTCTCTGCACAGATCTGTGGGATTGAATTGCAATGTATGCAGCTTTTCCTGGATCCACTTTTGATCTGATTCTGGATTTCCTGGAGGGTAGATAAGAGATACATCATCTGTAGGACACAGATATGGTCTCCAGGGACATCTACACATCAGCACACTTTCAATCAATTTATGGTTAGCTCTACTGGGCACTAAACACTTATCTACATTTTAGATGCCGAAGCAAATGAGATGAACCCCGTCTTCTGTGGTTTACAGTCTAAATGCTGGAGACAGACACATGAGTAGAGGAGTAGATGGCACTAGCATGGTATCACATATACATCACACAATATACAAATCAAGGAGCACACTTGGGGTTTTAAGTCACCTAGAACTCGGTTGGAATCCTTGCCATGCTATTATCTAGCCTTGCAACCTGGGGGGAAATATTTAAGCTCTCTGAACTTTAATTCATCATCTATATGATGTAAAGCCAGTGCCCTAAATCCAAAGGTGGTCACTACTACTAAATGATAAGCAGCAATAGTTTATCCAAACACTGTCTGGAACTTGCTAGAGAAGCTCAGTAAATCCTGTTCTGTCTCTTCCAAAGCATTAATGTTATTTATGCAGACTGCTTATTTTATTTGAACTCTGTGTGACTGTCCTCAGGTATTCTGAAATGCAACTTTACTGTGGTATACAAATTGAGTTTTCTTTTTAGGCTTCCCAGGAATGTGATATTATGCTCAAATCTTGGTTTGACTTCTTAGAAAGATGCAGCTCAGCATGTGAACCTACATGAAGCAAAGAAGGGAGATATTTCTCTCCAAGCCAGGGGAAAGCTAAATCAAGAAGGGATAGGGCTCCCTTGTTGAGAGAGGGTAGGTTTTGGAGCTGAGGGCCCAGGAGGTCTGTAAGGGTCTTGAACTTACAGTTCTCCAGCACCACAGGGGTGGCTGATGGGTATGAGCGGCACTGAGCCCAAGGGACAATAGTAGAAATGTTGAAAGAAGGGAGAAATCTCATTGAGAGAAGTAAACCCTACAAAGTCACTCAATAGAAGTAGGGGTACAGTTAAAGTGCCTGCAAGTAGGCACAGGGGCCAAGGTTACATCCCAGGGGCCTACTGTGCAGACCCACAACTGAGACTGGGCATGGCCTGTAATCCCAGCTCTTGAGAGGCTATAAACAGGTGGCTCATTACCAGTCCAATCTAGTGGTGAGACCCTGAACACCCTATAGACCCTTCCCTAAAAATACAAAAAGAAAAAAAGAAGTAGGGGTATGCAGATGCAGGAAGCTAGGTGGGGCCTGCTTGTAAGGTCTGGGGTGCTTTTGTTCCATCAAAAGAATCAGGCAGAGAAGAGCAAGTGGCTAGAGGCCTGAAGCTGCTTCCAGCCAGCCTTCAGTGTGCAGCCCACGATTCCTTCTGACAGGACTGATTTGCCAATGAACTGAGCTTTTCCACATCCATCCACTACTCACTTTCACTTACTTGAGACCCCTGACTTTAATTTCCAGGGTATCCAATCTGTTTTTGTTTTGAGACCTTCTTTAGTTCACAATTTGATCTTTCTAAATTTGTTTTTCAGTTTTGTCACTTGCTTTGAAACTCTATTCAGCTTAAAATCTGACCTGAGCCCATGAATCCCCTGGGGGGTTGCACTGGAGACCTAGCTGGGGCCATCTCTCCCAAAATGTTGGTATGGAGGCATGGATAATCTGAGAGACTGTTTTGGGTAAAATGAAAAATGAAAAACAGGTAAATGATCCACTCCTGTCATCAAAGAGGTAGAGCCAAGCTATCACAAGAGGGAAGAAACAGGCAGAGTAGGTATTTTTATAGAAAAAATAGCTAGCACCTGGAGCTGGTTTGGACATATCCCTAGCCCCATGTTCCTTGAGTAGTAATCATCCTAGGATAGATTAAACAGGAAAGCATGACTATTCTGCCCTAAGCTAGTCAGTTAAGGAAACTGCATTCTTGGGAATGGGTCTCAGATTGCAGTCTTTCTGTAGGTACTTGGGCTGCAAACTAAGCTGATGTGCTACACATGGAATCAACACTCCATCAAGATTTCCATTCATTTAACCTCCAGGAGCGTGCATGCTTAAGGCTTTCATTATTGACGGCACCTGAGGGACTCCCCTCATTCACAGGGATCATGAAATCTCAGTCTCAGGACCCACTATTTGAATCCTCATTTGAACCTATTGATTATTTGTTAAAGAGGTGCCCTATCAGACACAAGAAGCTGTCTTACTGTGACTGCTTTTACCTTGAGGCTATGGCTTTCAAGCTATGTGTGGGAGGCACCTTCATCAGAAAGCCAACTGAGTGAGGTGATTTAGAACTTTCTAATAGCTGATTTTCTGCATCCCAAAGTATGAATTAGATTATACTATTTTTGAATCAGGAAGAAATAATCATGGGAGCCATTACATTGCTAAATCCTTATTGGATGACTTCCAGATGGAATGAAAACACTCACATCAGGCAGGGTTCATATCAGATAGAGCTTAATAGTAACTAGAAGAACCTAAAAATTATAATCATTGAAGGATACAAGACTGTCACATCTGCTTTTGGAATACATATATGTTTTGATACATTAGCTGACATGAGCAGGAAAGAGAAGATGACACTTTGAAATCTTGTCTCCTTATTTCACTGAAGCCTAAGGGAGGCAGGGTCATAGAGAGATTACTGAACCCAACTCCTTCTTCCTTCCCATATGTTGGTGCCTAACTTCTGCTAATTTTTAGCTTTAGATGCACGGCTCAGAATTTCCCAGAGTCTCAGATGTCTCCTCTAGGAGGGATAGGGAGCTAATGAGACTGAACTGTGAGATTATGCCAAGGATGGTGCAGCAGATGGATAGAAAAACTCATATAAAGTACTGTTCATATATAATTTATTTTATTTAAGTGCTTAAGAACTAATTTTATGCAGGATAACAATGTCACTTTATACTTGAGTTTTCTTGGAATTTTCCAGATTTTTGTGTCATTCAAGTTAATTCTTGAGTCAATTATCTACTGTCAGCTCAGAAACATCTTGGTCTTTCCAGGAAATTTAGTGAACAATGAAACAAGACATAAAAGTACAATTTGGATATCTCAAGTATGGAAACATGCCTAAATTATTTACATCTCATAACAGAGCACAAATCAGGTATAATATATAATCTCAGTTATGGTGGAGTGTTTTTTTCAGTTTATGAAATAGATATAATGGACTTGGTGGGAAATAATCTCTGCTATTACTGATAGCAATGTGAAGCTAAATTATTTTACATGGTGCTAGTCCTCTAAGAATATTTCATATCCACATTTGTATCTGTCTACTTATCAATTTTTGAGCCTATGAAGTGGTTCTCAGTTATTATTCTTACAAGAAAGCATAAAGTAAAATGCCATCAGATCAGAGTAGACCTCCTTCTCAGAAGACCATAAGACAATAGCCCCTTTCCTGATGATGGTTCAGAAAACTCTGAGCTGAATGATAGAAAATCTAAAGGCAGCCCTTGGAAGTGTCAGAATAATATGGTATTAGTGGGCTTAGATAAGTTCAAGTAAGTTAGACATGTTACAGACACTTGTCTCGGAGATGGCAGGTAGAGATCCCATTAGGCAGAAATAAGTCACAAGAATTCACTGGGATTAGAGGAGGTTTTGTTCTTGCTAAAACTTTGGTTTCACCTGGGAATTGGGTGGAACACTTTGTTCAGGGACCTGAGGCTTGAGGTATGCTCTGACATGCTCTAAGTCTTTGGAGAGAATACATCCTCTTAGACTAGGCAAGAGCCTTTAGTCTTTAGTCCTCATGGCTCTGGCCTTTCTCATCAGTCCCCCCAGATCTCTGTCTCACAATCAATGGCTAGTTGTTATCTAAGATGCACTCTGTCTTCCTTCAAAACAGATCTTGACTCATTGGGAATTGGTAATGTGTCCAGATTGAAAACAAAACAGACTTGAATACATTTCAAAATTTCCTTAGTGAATTAAAGGGTCCATATGGCATTATGGTAAATTAAGTTTAGGTTGAAGTTGATTGGGGAAACAGTCTCTGAGCACTAGAAGTTGCTAAGCAATGTGCTTCTAGGAAAGTGCCTTTTTAAAAGGGAGATGAACTCACTGGGCACATACCATTTTACAAGTCCTTCACTGCCTCTTATCCTTTTCTTTCTCTTCCTTTCTTTTCTATCTTCTTGCTTTCTTTCCACAACTCTGATGTGACTGCTAGAGCTACAGTATAGTCATTTTGTAACCATAAGGCAATCTTGAGACTAGAAACTGTGCTGGGAGAATTGCAGAGCATCAGTAACTAGATCCAACCTCCACACATCTCGTAAGAGAATAAATTTCTATCCTTTTTAAGTCACTGTATTTGGCATCTCCCTGTTGTACCTGAACTTAATCCTGCTTCATGCACAGATCTTGGCAACTTGCAGCAAAAGTGGGAAGTTGAACAGATAGAGGAAGAGTTGCTTTCATGTTAAGAGACCTACTGTGTGCAGTGCTTAGGATGGATAATATGATTTTTTGTGAGGGGTTTCTGGACTCAGATGTTCTCTCCAGCTGGTGTGCATTCTAGAGAAAAGTGTCTGGTGACCCAGCAACCAGTGCAGAGCCAGCAGAAGCAAATGCTGGCTACAGAGGCTTCACGGTTAGCTCACCAGCTGGCTGCCTGTTTCTATGGGGAGGGAGGGAGCAACTGACCCAGCTACTCACCTGAGCTCCTGTGGAACCTGGTGTGCTGTTCCTCACTTCACCTCCTGATTTACAACCTAGAATGACTAAGGAATTATTACAAATATCTTTCTCTCCCATATGCCAAAGTCTGAATGGCATAGCCAGTCTCCTGTTGTGTTAACATTTAGCGAAGAAAATGTTGACTTATTTAAATGAAGACGTCCATGATTGGAGAATAACCTTTTCTGAGGGCTTATGACCACATACCTGGATCTGGGGCTTCCTCATTTTTCCTCACTTTTGAAAATGTAGTGTTCTTCTGCCTCTGAATTTGGTTCTTGCACAAAAACAGTTCTGCCTTGGGGGAGTGAGAGGGTAAGGAATAAGAGTGTTAATGTTGAAGGCTTTCCTTAAACTTTCTCGAAGTGCTTGCACATGCACATATACACACATACACAGACACACAATGAACACATTTCCACTCTCTTTGTATTCTTCAATTAACATAATTAGTCATGTATATGTACACTTGCTATGAATTATTTTTTTTCTGTGCAGACTATTACGTGTTACCCTCAAACAGTGCTAGCAACCTCCTTTCAGTGTCTTTACATTTTCTTCCTCTCTCTCCCCACCCTAATCTCCCAAGTCCTTCTGTCCATGAAAGGCCCATTAAAGAAATCACTTTCCTCCCCACCCCCAACCTCCCCACACACCTGACAATAAATAATATGATCATTGCCTAACAGGCACTCTCTAAAGAGCAAGTGATAAATAGAGAGACTTCTCATCTCTCCACAGGCTCTGCAGAGAGGGCTGGCAGAGGAGAGTTAGCTATTAAACAACTCACATAGCCACAGGCAAATTCTCTTACCCGCGTCTCCTTGTGGAGACCTTTTCTTAAAAGCTGAGATTGCTCTGATGGTTCAAGGTGCTATTGAGCTCTAACCAGGACAATTACAAGACTCCAGTTGCAGCATCTGAGGCGATGCTTGTGTCTGATAAGGTTGTTGGAGAATAATGGGAAGGAGAGAGGCCCAATAATGGGTTGCTGAAAGGATGGGAAGAAGCATCTTTGCCCAGAGCCGGAAGACCGAAGCAGCTGCTGTTGCAAAAAGGGCTCCCCCTACCCCAAGTCAAATACTTTTCCATTTTTATTGCATTAAAAAAGTCTCTAAACATGCTCTTCAGAAATGATTTTTTTTTCCTGGCTCCAAGCTAGTAAGACACCTCACCAACTGATTTTATATTATGAGAGGTTTTGAGAATAATTCTGCTTTTCTCATTCAGATTTCTCCTTTCCCCTCTGTCACATATTGAGAAAACTAGAAATAGAACAATTGTATTTCCCCTCCCTTCCTCTAGCTGTGTATTTGAATAGTAATCAGCCCCTCTTTTCACTTTGACTTTAAAACACTCTATAAAATAAAAAACAAAAGCCATTCTATTGTGGTTTGTGTCTGGGTGTCGACTCCAAAGCCTCATGTAGTTTTAGAAGGGGCTTTTTCAGTTGTGGCTGAATCTAGAGTGTACAATTGATTCCTAGTCCAATGTTAGGATTCAGGGTGGGTGGCTACTAGATCAGTCCACTGATAGGATCGAAAGGCTCTAATCCTGGTAGATTGGATGCGATACAATGGGGCAGAAAGATGCTTCTCTTCCTTCTGTTGTTGGTTTTGCTGTCTTCTGCTGCCATGGGCTGTCGGCCCTCTGCCAAGCCCCTGCTTGCATCCAGCTGATGATGGACTGCAACCTCTCCACACTGTGAGCCTAGAAAGCCTTTCTTCCTTTTACTTGGGGGGTTGAGTATTTTGTTTCAAAAATGAAAGGAAATTAACTAAGACACATTCTATTATCTTTTTATGATACTTTCTTTTTCACTATTTCCTTTCATCTTCTTTGTAGTCTCTCTATCTCTCTCAAATTCAATGAAATATAATTTCATAGGATGGTCCAAATTGAGAAATGAAGACTAACTTGTCAAAATTGTAAAAAAGTGTCTGCTTAGGCTGACACAGGGATGGGGGCTTGATCCCCTGCAAGCCATGCCAACTGCACCCCCGGAGCATGCTGCGATGGTGATTGAGATTGGGCATGGTGGCACACACCTGTAATGCCAGTGCTTGGGAGGCTGAAAACAGGAGAATCACTACAAATCCCATCTACATAGTGAGACCCTTAGGCCTTGTACTAAATACATTTTTTTTTAAGTATGAAAAGGATACTAATTCAGTCCAAAGACAGTTATATTAAAGCAACACAGAAACATAAACAGCAAATACAGAAGAAATGCTATGAGTAGGTATAGTGAAATAGTTAGGACCTGGGAATGAACAATAGGAAGCATCTCAGTCTACCTCAGCTATGTTTTATTTCTGTGTTTCTCTTGCCCTTATTCTGAAGCTCTTTATGTGATGTATCCAATTAAGAAATATATCTTCTCAGATATAGAAAATGGGTACGTGCTGGTTTCTGACTTCCAAGAGAATGAGATTGGGCCAAAATTAACACAAATGGATCAGTAATGGATTAATAATACAGAAAAGTTTAACAGTCAAGTTCTGGGCCATGTGGTGAAGGAATCCACAGTATCAGGAATAAGGTAACAGTGTGGATAATCTGGGCCAGAGGCAAGACTGTGCTGGAGATGTAGTCTACTGGTGCAGCACCTGCTTAGTATAGCAAGCCCCTGAATTCAATTCCTGGCATTTAAAAGGAAGAGGGAGGAAGGCAGAGAGGAAGAGAGAGAAAACAAGAGAGGCCGAGGAAGGAGGGCTCCATGCATGGCTACCCAAGACTCCTGAGTACAAGCCATAGAAATTATAATCTCAGGCTTGCTTCCAGTATTTTCCTGTTAAGTAATGACAGGATAGCATCGACTGCGGTAATACCTAAAATTTTTACTTAGAATCCTGTAGCTCTTTTCAATAATTAGAAATCTCTAATCCTAGATGCTTGCTTGACCCTTACCTATTGTCCACCCTATACATATCTAAAAGTTCTGCTGGGTCTTTTTACAACCTTAAGGAGGGTTGTGCAATTTCCATCTACTCAATTCTAGAAATTCTACTGTGGCAGGTAGGCATAGATAGCTATTCTTCTGAGGCTGCCCAGGCTCCTGGGAATGTCTGAAGGGAAGAAAGAAGAGAGGACTGGGTATTAAGAGATAAAATGACCTGTTCCCAATCACAAGTTTCTGCAAAAAAGCCATCTTCCTCCAGCTTCCTCAAGTTCCTCAAGAGGACTTTCCATGACCTTGGTGGAGTCTACTGCATTGGAAAATGAAGATACATAGTATGTAACTCTGCGCTCACTTCGGCAGTACATATAGAAAGTACATAACTCAGATTCCAGCTTTAGGCCTTATGGAAAATCCCTAAGAATACTATCTCAGACCAGAGGAGATTACATCTGCAGTTGTTCTGGTACTGATGGTGTGTGACTTGCTCCTCATTAGCAGTGGATCATGTCAGACCTGCTCCATTCATAGCACTCCAATGCAGGTAATGAGAAGCACGAGAAACCAGAGGAGTCCTGTGAGTTAGGAAACTCAATACCAATCTTTTCCTTGTCACTGAGTGTCCACTTAGGCACATCCTTTCCTCTTGCTAGGCTTCTATTTCCTCATTTTATCTGAATACTTGGCTATGTGTACTCTCAGATTTTTTAGGCCATCATTCCCAGGAGTCTGAGCAGCCTCAGAAGAATAGCTATCTATGCCTACCTGCCACCGTAGGATTTCTAGAATTGAGTAGATGGAAATTGCACAACCCTCCTCAAGGTTGTAAAAAGACCCAGCAGAACTTTTAGATATTTATTTATAGGGTGGACAATAGGTAAGGGTCAAGCAAGCATCTAGGATTAGAGATTTTTAATTATTGAAAAGAGCTACAGGATTCTAAGTAGTCTTAGGCCTTACCGCAGTGAATGCTATCCTGTCATTACTTAACAAGAAAATACTGGAAGCGAGCCTGAGATTATAATTTCTATGGCTTGTACTCAGGAGTCTTGGGTAACCATGCATGGAGCCCTAATAAACATGAGGACCTTGGCTATAGTATACGCTGTACAACATGAAGTCAGCCCTGCCTGGCACCTTCTGCAAGAGAATGAGGATATTGATTACCAGTCTGATGAAACAAGGAAGGTCAGAGGTATTGTTTTTCTCATTTTATGCAAAGAGGTCCACATAACATTCAGCCAAATGGGTGAGTACAACACTGAAATTTTCTAGAGGATTCTAATTTAAGGTGTTCTCTGATGCTATTACTCTATGTTTCACTATGTGGTAGTTTTTATTGTTCAAAAAGCATGGACAACCACTATATCAAATATGCTCATACACTATATTTTGGACCCTTTACTTCCATCAGAATTTATGTACTGGATTGATGGTCTGAGCAGAGTGATAGTTATTGAGGATATCACCCTACTTCAAGGCATGATGGGACTCACACAACTGCTAAAGCAGGTCCAGAAGCACTACTCTGTAAGTCACTTTGTCTACTGCTACATGTGCAGCCCTGTACATGACTCAAGGTATTCTAGTTAAAACTATTTGCTGAGGCATAACTTTGAATCAGGGGTTGTACACTGCAGTGAAGCGCCAGGCACTACTCTGGCCACTAGGTCACATCTACTTCTTGTGACTTTGGAGCTATCTATGTAGTTACAAGACTAATTTTACAGTGCAGCAGTATTTATAAGGTGGTGAGTTCGTAAGCTACTTAGAATTTATTCCTCTCAAATACCACTGGAGGACTATGAGTCAAATGTATCACTTATTCTGACTGGTATTTTTCTTAATTAGTGAGACAGCAAGTTTTTGCTGAACTTCTCATTTGGTATTTATCTATTTGTAAGCCGTGACTCCCCATCTCACAATTTGGCTTACACTTTCTTACTGTGTCAACACACCCTAGGTATCTGAGCTCTTGTAACAAGCCCCACACCTCGTCCTTTCCTATGTTGGTGGAATGACTCAGGTTTCATATGTGCCAAGGAAAGATATATATTTAAATAACTGACTTTATTAGCACAGTTTGTGTTTAAGTGGAAAAATTTGAAAAAAGGTCTTACTTCTAGATTAATTAAACATCTGGACTCCCAAGTAGCTAGTGAAAAGATGATGTTTGTAAATTCAACAATATTTATAGGTTTTTAAGAATATTTTTCAATTTCTGTTTACTAAAGAATTTATTTATAAAGAGCCTTTGGTCTTTAGTGTAAGCAAATCCCAGGGTTTTCATAATAAGCATTTCAGGAGGTCCAAACTCCATGCATCAAATAAATTCTGAGAACACTGTTTTGTTCCTCAAGTGTATTCAGATCAAGCCTTCAGCACAGTAATATCAGGAATAGACAGTGAAGATAACTGCTTTATTAAAGAATAAGTAGATTTTTTTTATGAAAGCATTTTCTGTGTGTTTCTGAAGAATTTTTGAATACCAGTATCATTCCTCTCTACACAGCTCTGAAGTTAAGAGGGTCTCTCAGAGTTTCACCTTCCATCCCAAGAGAAATGCCTTTTTTCGAAACTGTGCACGTGCTAAAACCTCTCACCAACTCAAGAGTTCAGTGTACAGAACTCTCTCACGTCTTTCTTTTAAAAAGGCAACTTTAAAAAAAAACCTCAAGATTCTAGAGTTCTAAAACTTATTTTTTAGAATAAAAATTTTAAGCTTAGGATTTATAGATTGGCTGTTAACTTTTATGAGTTTCATTGTAGATTTTAAAAATCATAATTACTTGAGGTAGAGGAGAAGTGTCTACTCTTTTCCTAATGGAAACTATTCATATAGACGAGGTGTCCATATAAAATGGGGGCCATAACTGTATTAATACTGCCTAAGTGATATTCAATAGCTCACCCTTCTAGTTCCCATTGTCCATATTTAAATACTTCAAAAAGAATTCTAATCAAGTAGAAATTAATAGGGAGGAAAGACTGGGGATGGCAGGAGAAAGTTCTAATCCCACTATCTCTTAATATTTCAAAGTCTCTTTTATTTTCTTAATAAAAGAGCAAGAGAAAGAGATTGAGAGAGCAAAAAGGGGATTTGCTCCCCAGTGCTGTGAACTGTCCTCTCATCTTAATATGTTAAACTCTAAGAGAATATTACACATGAGAAGGCCATTTATGGCCAATGATGAGGCTTTATTTTTGCTCCTACACTTCTTTCCTCTTTTATCTTACCTGTCTTCTCTTGGTGTTTGCTTCCACTTCCATAATCTTCAAAACCCAGTGATGATGATTGGTCATTGAACAGCACGGAGATCTCATCTCACTCCAAAAGGAGGTCAGCCTATGGTGAGATTTTATAGGTAAATGGGTGCATCTAGGGACCATGCTCAAAAGTCAGATAAATCAAACTTGCATGTGTCAACATTGTATTATCTTCATAACGTTAGAACCTGAATGAATAAATAAAATCCTAAATGAATATTATATACTGTGAAAGGGAAAGAAACTTTCAAAAGGGAAGAAACAACTTGGATGAGGGAAAGGAGAAAAAAGAAAGAAGAAAGGGAAAAATACATATGTATACAGACAGGGTACTTTGGACAACTGTACTGCTGATTTCTATTGGTTTATTGGATGGAACATTTAATGCTGTTCTTGTCTTTTTATATTTTTTGACCAATTTTGCATGTTTATATCTGGTAATCTGAACAGCTAATTTGAAGGCAACAATGTTTAATATAATAATCATTGTTGAATTCCTATCATTTTGTGTAGTGAAATTCTACATTGTTTCTAATGTTTTATTATTATTATTATTATTATTATTATTATTATTATTATTGTTATTAAATGCTGGCAAGGATGTGGGGAGAAAGGAACCCTTCTCCACTCTTGGTGAGAGTTTAGACTGCTTCATCCTTTATAGAATTCAGTGTGAAGTTTCCTTAAAATGTACAATCGGAGGTCCCATTTGACCCACCTATTCCTCTTCAGAGCATGTCTTCCAAGAAGAATCAAAAGCATAATACCACAGATATACATGTGCACTCATGTTTATAGCAGTACAATTTGTAGTAGGTAAATCTTGGAAATAACCCAAATGCTCAACTGAGGGATGGATTTCTATACAATGGAGTACTGCTCAGCCATGAAGAAGAATAAATTTGAGGCTATCAGAGGTAAATGGATAAAACTTGAGTCTATAAAATGAAATAAATCAGTCATGTATGAACATCAGATTGTCTCCCTTGTGTGAGAATTTGAGAGTAAATAAGTTTTAGAATAGACAATACATACTGTGAAATTAAAAGAAATTGTTTGAAAAAAAAGAAATTAGAAGTGAGAAAAGAGAAAGGACAGTAAGGAAAAGGGAAAAAGTGTGAATCAGTTATATTATTGTGTCTCTTAGATCATTGAAAAGGCAGGTGTGTGCTAAATTTTGACTGGAGAAATTTTTGCCCGTATCTTGTACCCTGAGGAACTACTTTAAAGATAACAACATGTAACATATTAACTATTGTTTTTCTCCTATTATTTTGTGATATACATACATACATACATA
>PVKA01032983.1:0-24825 GCA_004027165.1 Ctenomys sociabilis | reverse complement strand
AAAAAAAAAAAAAAAAAAAAAAAAAAAAAAAAAAAAAAGAACTTAACTGTAGTCACTAAAAATGATAACATTTACAAAAAAAATCCAGCCTGCTATTGTTTTAAAAAGGTAGTCTAGAGCTGGGGAGATAGATCAGTGGTTTAAGCACCTGCCTGGCAAGCACAAAGTTCTGAGTTCAATCCCCTGTACTACATGCCATGCTGGACCAGAAACAGTATGGTGACACATGCCTGTGATCCCAGCACTGGGGAGGCTGAGATAGGAGGATCCCTATGAGTCTGAGTTGTGATCTAAGCAAAATAACCCATAAGAGTTGGAAATAAAAATAAAGGAATAGAGGTGAGGTACATAAACAAACCAAAAGATAGTAGACCTGACTATATCAGGTAACATGGAATTTCTGTGTGTTTTACCCAGGAAAACTTACACTTGGAGATGTATACAAGGAAGTTCATTGTAGCATTCTTTGTGACTGAAAAATTTCAGATAATTTATTTACCACTAGGGGAAAGAATGGATAGATTGTGGAATATTTGCATGGAGCCACTAAACAGTTAAAAGAAATAAAAAGATATGTGTGCATTAATATGGTTACATTTCAAAATCATTTGGGGAAAGAAGTTGTAGAATATGTCAGTATGATATTTCTAACCATGAAACAATACATTTTGACTTTAAGTTTCCCTCTAATTTTGAATTTTTAAAATTTTACAGCAATAATCTTCTGCTTCTATGACTACTTGCATTTGAGTCTGTGGAAATGGCCTAGAAACTATTTTTACAAATAAGCTGGTTATCATTAAGAGTAGTAGATGTGTCCTAAAGAATGAACGTGCCTGGAATAGAGAAAGCTGTCTGTCATGTCCTGGTCAAGTAATCTATAAAATTAAATTTAGTAACTACTAACAGTATGCTTAATGTTGTAGAAGAAGCATATATGTAAACATTTTTTCTTTTTCCCTACGCTGCTTATAAGAAAAAAAATATGGCATAAAGAGGTATGTACAGGTATATCCTGAGAAGAAAGGAATGAGAGGCCTCAAGGAAGATATTTGCTAAATAGTAATTTTTACTAGGCCAGTTCTCTAAGTAAGTATAAGTTAAAATTACAAATGTCTTTAGATAGGAGTTTCACAGATACTTACTGAAAACCTACTGTATACAAAGTACTATATTTAACATGGTAATGAACACAAAAATCGGGAGTCCCAAGGAGTTGATAGAACACTGGTTGGAGGCCCTGTGAAATGAGGCGGGATGAGTTAAAGGCCATGAGAGTAATATACATTGCTTTGTAACTTGAGAGTGACAATGAAGTTATTTTCATTGGCGGGATGGGGAATATCTCTATAAAGTCTATTTTATTTTGGGCGATTCGAAGTGGCAAAGCAATTTCTTTTCTGAGACATACTTGTTTATTGTTTGATTCTTCCCCACCTGATTAAGAAAAACATTGCTGTACATTAATCTTCTCAAATCCTTTTAATGGTGCTGCTAAGAAAATTGTTTAAGCATTTAAAATATATACTAACTACATAGTACCCTTATTTTAGAGGCTACAGTGGTTTGCCACTGGAAAACTAACTTGGTTTTATATAAGGGGAACTTTTGTGTATTATGGCTTATGACAGAGGATGGAAAATGTTTCAGTGAGAACGGCTGGCATTTTAAATTGGAGCACAATGATAGCCAGAAATGCTGAAGTCAACAGACTGCTTAGAAATATGGTTACCATTTGCTGAGAGAGGCCTTTTGAGGTGGCCACAGACACGTGTTTGCAACCACAGTCAGTTCAGTTTTTTTGTAAATGTGGGATTGTGACCCCAGCTGACATAAGAGCTGTGTACTTTTTAGAGAAAAGAGATTTAGGTCATCCATGAATCCAAGACAAGTATGAAGTAGGTAAATAAACAACAGATGATAAAAGGCGTAATACACATCACGTAGATAGGGAAAACTTAAGTGACAGTTTTCTGCTGAATCTTCTAGGACTGGATATATATATATATTTTATATATATATATAAATTTTTTTTTTTTCTACCAGGGATTGAACTCAGGACCTTGCACTTGTCAGCAAGTGCTTATGCCACTGAGCTATTTACCCAGCTGTATTTATTTATATATTTTTTACGGCTGGCTTTAAAATCTCTCATTTTACCCCTACAGCGATCACAGGAAGAATTAGTTTTTACTCTAAAACTTGAAGAAGATAATGAAAGTGGAATGAAGATATGAAATAGGTAGAGTTTGATTTGTACTTTGGACACAAAAGATGACTGGGAGTCTGAGTGGATCAAACTCTAAGGCAAAGCATCAGCTAGTGGGCGAAGTTTTATTTCTAAAAAGAAAAGAGAGAAATGGGAGACTTCAGGAAAATTGCTTTACCTTTGTGGACCTGTTATCTTCAGTTGTCAAACTAGAGAGTTGAATTGGGTGAGCCTGGAGAATTTTCCAGTTTTAAAGTTCAGTGAAGTAAAGACTAGTTTAAAATAGCCAACAGGAATCTACAGTTCAGTGGGAGAGTGCTTACTACATGAGGCCCTGTGTTCAATCCCCAGGACCACAAAAATAAATAAACAGGCAACAAGAGTCAAATGATTTTGTTTTTAAAAATGGTAACCCAGGGAGTACATGAAATTCTGGTAATGAAATGGAGTCACTGAGACAGAGAAATGCCAAATGAAGTAAGGTTCTAAGTAGAGTTAAGTAGAACAGGTTGATTTGCAGGAAATACATCTTATTCATGTTGTTTCCTTCTTTTTTGGGGGAGTTAGTGTAACACTTCTGGCTTGGTGCCTTCCTTTACTTCTAGCCAAAGGAAAGTGAGATGACCTAGTCAGATAAATTCGGCTATGTGCTGCCCATCTCCCTTTTGTTTTGGGGTAGCAGTCCTGGTGACAGCTATTCTCCTCTACTCTTCCAACTCTGATGTGTTACCTTTGGCTTTCTTAGTAAGAAAGTATTAATAATGGTGACATTTTAGTCCTCCTCTGGTGTGCTTTTTCTGTATTTCTCAAGTACTTTCAGAATTAAATGGGAAAGAAGAATGGTATTTATTTGAATCTATAAGCACCCCCAAAATTGGGATTCATGGGGAACAGAATTAACAGAAGGACATTGTTCCCTGTGTCAGGAGAAGGCAATCAGATACAGGTATTGGACACAATGAAATGCAGATACTAGAGATAATGTGAGGTATCATTTAGTTGCAGTGATAGATTCGGAGTCATCTCAGTAAAATGGGCCCATAATCAGTTGAAAATGAGCTAGACTTCAAATAATCTTTGTGAACAATGTACTGAAATCTACTGAAGAGAACCAAAGGATTGCCAGGCAAGATGACAAACATTTAAGTACTTAAAATACAAATTAAAGCTGGGTGTGGTAGTGTATGTGTATAATCCCACTTACTAGGGC
Source organism: Ctenomys sociabilis (assembly GCA_004027165.1). Classification (NCBI taxonomy): domain Eukaryota; kingdom Metazoa; phylum Chordata; class Mammalia; order Rodentia; family Ctenomyidae; genus Ctenomys; species Ctenomys sociabilis. The sequence continues at coordinate 21,406 of PVKA01032983.1, read as the reverse complement.
TGCTGAATTAGGATAACCATTTGCTCCTAGGAGTTTGGGGCCAGCTTGGGCAACATGGAAAGATTCTGTGTCTTCACCCCCTCCCTCCAAAAAAAAACCAAAAGCAAAACCAAGGAAAAAATCCAAGATAAAACAAAAAAACAAAAAACCCAAAGATAAAATTCCAGTGCACAGAATACAGTACACTTATTTTTTGAGGTTGCAATAGTTGGCCACTGGGGACTTTAATAACTGTTTTTGAGAACAAGTTTGAAAACATAAGGCCCTATGCCACAGTGTTGTTCTCGGGCACCAAGGAGAAGTGTACTAAATTGCTCTGTAGTAGATGTCCCCAGCCTTTTTAGCACCAGGGACCAGTTTTGTGAAAGACAAGGTTTTGGGGTGATTCAAGTACATTATATTTACTGGATATTTTATTTCTATCAGTTTTACACAGTAATATATAATGAAATCATTATATAACTTACCATAAAACAATCAATGGGAGCCCTGAGCTTGTTTTCCTACAACATCTAGGGGTCATTTAAGATAGTGCCACCCTAAGTGTGTTGCTGATGTTAGGTTTACTGTTAGCTCAATTTGGTTACAGCCTCTGCAGAAAATCCTGTTGGGATTGGAAGCAGAATTTTCAGCATTTTTATGGAAATCTCAGGATATCCTGCCTTGACTTTAACCCAGAATGCACAGAGATTTGAAGTTGTCTCAAACATACTTTTAAGGTCACCATCATTGCCTTCTCAAGCAACTGATTATTTCCTAGAACAGACATAGCCAGTTCACCTGGTTTATTATTCACAAATCGGTTATGCATCCATTCCTTCCCAATTTTGGGGTCTTCTTTTGTCTGGGAAGTACTGCTGAAGCTCTTCTAAAGCTGGGTTAGGTGATCATACACAAGCTGGGAGAAAGAAGGCTCCATCACAGTCTTTTAAAATCTCTGCCAATGTTTGAAAAATGTCGAAAGTCCTAGTGATCACTCACTGCACCCATAATGTCAGTTTGGCTTTGAATGCAGCCACTTTAATTGCTAACTTGAATATACTTTATTCTCCCCAGAAGTGACAAATTGAGTGTTGAGTAGGTTGGATGTGTCACATGCATAAGCAAGTAATGACTCATTTTCTGTCACTAAAATGTGCTGCTGGTAGTGATTGTTTTTCTAAGATCTCTGGAGTGATTCTTATAACTCTAAAACTCTGGCCAGTTATTTACCTGTAGAAAGCCATCTCTCTTTTGTAAGATGTGAATAGAAGAAGATGTGAGTGCTCTGTTCTTATCTCCTTGTAGATCTGCAATTAAGGGCATGTGTGTTAATGTAGTTTATAATTTTAATCACATCTTGGAAAATGTTAAGTTCATGTGACATTTTTCAGCTAGCCAGCATGTCTCTATGGATAACATAGTTCATAGACTGACATTTAGAAGCAACCTTTTTGACCTGAGTACTGAAACAAAAGTCATCTGGTCATGGCAGCTTTCTCTCTCTCTCTCTCTCTCTCTCTCTCAACATGAAGTTATCAGTTCAGTTTTTCTGGTATGTAATCATTCAGATTCTTGACTAGCTCTTCAGCTGTGGTGTTGGCTGGTAATACATACCTCATGCACATCCTCCTCAAAAGCATATCAAATAAGAGCAACCATTGTTATCTCATAAGTCTTGATAAACTTATAAACCTGGGTTGCATATCATGGTGACTCAGTTCTCTCTGGCATTTGTGCCTCAATATTTGCTATTATTTCATACATTTGTTTAGTTATGGTGCTAGCTGAAAAGAGAAACATGTGCCATCTTTTGAACCTCAGCCTCTCTTTAGCAGCAGACAGGATCAGTTCTTCACCAGTGTAAAGGGCTTCTTAGCTTTAGCAATGCAATTAGCCACAAAGAATGACACTGATGTCTGCGTTGGTGGTATAGTGGTGAGCATAGCTGCCTTCCAAGAATGACACTGAGTACAGACACATTTGATCAAGTAGAGACCTTAATTAATTGCTTCTATTGGTTTTTTTCCTTGAGAAACTCGAAAGGTTTGTTTTTTAATGCAGGTGCTCGATCTCCCTGTGGTCAAGTCATTTTAAAGGTTTCATAGCTTTCTTGAATAGCTAGTAACCACATATTGTACAAAGCAGGCTTGAAGAACATGAATCACGTTCTACAGTGAACTTTATTTTTTTTAAATTTTCTATAATTCTATTGAAGAACAAATAGCAATGAGACAGTTTCAAATCAAATTAGAAGAACAGATTCAATAATTAATACATTGTATTTTGTTTTCATAGTGGCTTTTTTTGTACAAGGTGCAGACATGATATTCTGTTTACAAACACTATTAGAGCAGATGCCTCTATTCAATGAATTAAGAGAATGTAGCTGTATACCTATCTTTTTTTAAAAGCTGAATTATAGTACAGTTTCAATAATTAATACTTTTTACATTGTTATCTTCCTAGTGGTTATCCATCCATAGTACAAGAAGCAGATAGGATATCCTGTCCAAACACTATTAGTGCAAATCTTTCTTCTCATAAAATTATGTGAAAGTACTGCAGATTTATTGTAACTGTACTGTTTATACAAACACAGAATGGTCCTTCCTTTGTATCCCATCCTTTTTTTTTTTTTTTTGTTTAGTCTTGTCATAGATGGGTATTCTGTTGTCATTCAATTATTATAGGTGCTTGAATTCAGTGAAACACTCCAACACAGCCCAGCAGCCCACAATAGTAGTGAGTTATCTGAAGATGTTGTTGACTAGAGCCATTTACAGCTGAGCATATTATTATGGCTTTATTTTATATACCTTGTTTTTATACTTTTCTGCTGGATGGTTAAGACTGAGATAAAGCAAGACCTATATAACAAAAATGTAACTTTTGTATCTGATGAGGTCAGTCAAGTCCCCTCAGGGTTTATCTTTGAATCTTTCCTTTAAATAGAATTTATAGTGCTTTCTTATATGCAGCTTCTTTTTCTTGGCAGTCTTAAAGTCTGCTCTCTTATCATAGGGCCTTTCCCTCTTTTCAAAGAAGCTCTCCATTGACATTTACATTTTAATCATTTTGGCTGGTTAGTGCATGAGCTTACCCAAACTGTGACCAAGTCAAGCATGCAGTGTGGGAAACAGGTATGGACAGAGCTAATACATAAAATAATGGGTGTGGCAAGTGTGGATTGGAATAAGTGTTGGCTTATCATTTAAAGTCTGCCACTAGAGGCAGCTATACAATTGAAGTATGTCAACTCATTTGCCATTACAAAGCCTGCCGTCAGATACAGCCTAATTCTTACTCATAGGATTTTGATATGAGTCTTCAACAATTAATTTATTATGGTCTCTCGCAGCCAAACCTTTCTGCTAATAATAATCTGTATTTTCAGCCTCTCCCCAGCTCTAGCATCATTGCCACAGCTCCACTTCAGTTCTTCAGATACTATAGTCTTAGAAAGAGTGAGCAGTTTAGATGCTTGAAATGCACAGTTCATAGTAAGGTTTGCACTCCTATGGTAATCAAATGCTACTCATTGACAGAAGACGGTGCTCAGACTGTAATGTAAGTAATGGGGAATTGTTATCAACACAGATGAAGCTTTGATCACTCATTTGTCACTCTTTATGGCCAGGTTCTTGTACCAGTACATGGTCTGGGAGACCAGAGATTCCTGTGCTATAGAATATACTTTGTTCTTAAATTATACCAATTTGGGCCTGGAGAGATAGCTCAGTTGTCTAAGTGCCTGCCTGGCAAGTTCAAAGACCCAGGTTCAATCCCCGGTACCTCATGCCATGCTGCCCCGGAACCCTGGGTATGCTATGCTGGGCATTGAAACTGGGCATGGTGATGCATGCCTGTAATCCCAGTGCTGGGAAGGCTCAGACAGGAGGATCATTATGAGTCTGAGTTGTGTAGCAAGACCCTGTACCAAATAAATAAATAAAAGATTAAAAAAATCTACAAATTTTCAGAATTATTAGATAATGAATATTTATATCTGTACTTATATAAATGCTAAGCCATTTTTCTTCACATATGATAGTTTACACAGCCACAAAGGTTTCTGTGTGTATTCTCATTTTTAAAAAGTTGTTTGAAAAGCCCAACCAACAGGCTGCATATTAGCAGCTCAAAAGACCAACAGGATGGAATTTTATCATCATTGTTTCTCATTACTTATATATTATCAATGACTTTATCAAAGGCTGTTAATCATTAATCAATAAGTTCAATCACTTATTAATTACTTTCATATAGATAATAATGCACCTTAATTTGTATCCTATGCCCGTGGACTTTTCTAGGCTCAAGAGAAATACCAGCTTCTGTTTAAAGAAATATCAAGCTATGATTTGTATCCCTTTACTTACTATACAATCTTTACTCCAACTGAATGAAAAGTCATGGCCACCTTCAGTTAGGTGGGTGAAAGATAAGCACCAGGGAAGGATTTTGAGGAGGAGTTGTGCTTGAGCTGATTCATGGAGGGAGAATGTGATTGGGCAGGTAGGTATGAGAGATGGGAGCTAAGATCACCCTAGGATGGCATAAGGCTCAGTACAGAAGTCATGGAGGCATGGTGTTAGGCCATCTTCAGGGAGCAGTGTCTCTTAAGCCATTTGGCTAGTGGGCGGGAATGCAAAGGGAGTATCAACTCTACAACTGGGAACATAGCTGCAACCAATTGTACAAGGCTGCAGAAGGGCAGTCTTAAGATTAGCTGAGACTTTGATGAGGAAATTACCTGTGGAGAGAAAGAAACTAAAAATTCAGTAGGGTTTGCTGGAATGAGATTTGAGAAGAGAAGGAAATAGAGATATAGTAGAAAGGCAGATAAAGTCAGAAGGGAAGTGAGGAGGAGTTAAAACAGTATGGGGGCACAATTTACTTGAAAAGTCAAGCAAGTAGTAGTGTTTTGTAGTTAATAAAAGAACCTCCTGATATTTAGAAACACAAAATTGTTGTAAATATATCTGTTTTTTTTTCTCTTTCTTATTTTCATTGGCCCTCTCCTTTTTTTTTTTTTTAAAACAGTTTTATTAAAAGAGTAAATGAATAGCATATGCTTAAAGAAATTAGGCACATATTGGGCATGAAATAATTTCAAATAATTTCTCTTTTAGCTGTATTGCTATTATATAATAAGAATACATTTTGATTCAGAATTTTATGAAGAATTTGTACATTTTATTACAACGTCTGTTTCTACATTTTAATTTCTCTCCTTTTATAGGTATTTGCATACTTTTTTTCCAAATGAGAAGACTTTTTGTTTGCCACAAGAAGGCTATTATCCAGAATGTTAATGGGTTTTCAGCTATTAAGATGTAATGATATACCTTGAGTATTTAACTATAAATTTGAAAAATCTCCATGAACAATCTCAAAGGAATACTTAGAATGCACTCCTGGTAAATTGGCTCATTTTCCTGTAATTTACTGGAAGTGCTGATATGAGAGCAGTCCTAATGTGAAAGTACATTAATCCCTGGAGTTACATTGTATGTATTAAATTATTACTCTCAAAGAATAAAATGTATGAGGCCATTTAGCCTTCATTCACACTTGTTACTTAGAATCACAGTAGAGAAACAATCACTTATCTTTTGATGTACAAAATTAGAAATGATACATTTAATATCTCTTAAAACAAAAGGCACAGTGATTCTCAGTTACGATTTTGCATAACAATTGGTCTTTTCCAAAACAAGGACTGTTCTAGTTAGGAACATGATTCTTCTGCCTTTGTGGAAGCCTATTGGTAATTGAAATATTTTTAGAAACCCCATAATGCAGCTTTCTTTTATGTCAGTCAAGAAGATTAGTCTGCCTTCTAGCCATGAGGATCTACCACCATGAGGTTTTATAAGGGTGATAGTCAATCTGCAGGAGCAAAAATCTGCAGGAGCAAAAATCTGCAGGAGCATTTAGGGCCTTTGGAATTTACCTAATTGTACTTTTCTGCTTTGCCAAGGGACTGAAAATTGTGAAACACAATTTGTGACATCAGTTTTTTTTTTTTTTTTTTTTTTTTCTTCCCTTCTTAGTAGCCACTTGTGATTATGGAAGATTAAGCAGAGACAAAGCCCCATCTGAGATTTTAGCAACACTCTTGGACAGCAAAATACACCATGGATGTAAAGCTGGACCCTTCCCGAGATGATCTGCCTCTCATGGCCAATACTAGCCACATACTTGTGAAACATTATGTACTGGAATTAGATGTGGATTTGGAAAGTCACATGATTGAGGGCACCATAGTGCTTTTCTTTGAGGATGGAACCAGATTCAAGAAACAGACTAACTCTACCAAGGAAACCTGCCAGTTGGCATCAAATCAAGCCTGCAAATTTGGGACACCTGAACTCTGCCATCTTCCTATGACAAGTGCAAGGACCACATTTAATGTAGGATATCATGATTTTATAATCTGTGATAAAGGTGAAGAAGATATTTCTGATAAAGATGGTAGCCATGACAACCAGGAACAGGTTTCTGGGATCTCCAGCTTAAAGTACGACTGTGACACAGAGAATCATGGGAGAGAGGATTTTTTGCTAGTGTTGGACTGCTGTGATTTATCTGTGTTAAAGGTTGAGGAGGTGGATGTTGCTGCTGTGCCAGGTATTGAAAATTTTACAAGGCCTTCCAAGCTGACAACTGTTTCTGAAGAACTCAGGAATGAGATTGTTCATGAACTTGTGACTCTGCCTGCAGATCAGTGGAGGAAGCAGTTAGACTATTTTGCTCGCTGTAGCCAGGCTCCTAGCTGCGGGGAACTCTTCTTTGACACTGACACTTGGAGCTTGAAGATCAGGAAGACAGGGGCTCAGACAGCTACTGACTTTCCTCATGCCATCAGGATATTTTACAAAACCAAACCTGAGGGGCAGTCCGTTACCTGGACCTCAGACCAGAGTGGCAGGTAGGTTATCCCAGTGCTCTACAGCCTTGCTAATCTCAGACATCTCACAGATGCCCACAGGGACCAAATCTACAGAAATGTTCCTGTTTATTCTGTGCCCTTATATCCTGTGACACATAGAGAAGCAGGTGAATTCCCAGATACGCTCAACTTTTAATAGGATTGTCTCCTGTAAGTCAAGATGAAAAGATTAAGTGCCCCTATCTCTGAGTGAGGAGATTGAAAGATGAGCTTAATAATGATGGAATCCTGAGCCTGACTTGGTGGAGATCATAGCTAGTGACTGTCCTTGCTGTTTGTGGGAGTGATAAGTCTGGGAGTAAGTACTTCTCACAATTTCAGTCCAACTTAGAGAGCACACTGCTGTGAAGTTGGATGGGTGGAAGCCAGGCAAAGTGCTTTCAAATAAACCCAGCTCTGCTTTGTGATTTTTCATACTGTGTCTATCTTGGCAGCTTTGCCTTTGGACTTTGTCAGTTGATGTATGGTGGGAGCCCCCAGTGCAAATGGGAAGATTTATTTCTGAGGTATAGAACAGTCCTACTGAATCTGCCTGCTCACCTCTTTGGCCATGATTCCTGGTATTTTGTACCAGGAAGACTCCTGCTTTTGGTGCAGAGAAAAGAAATTAATGAAGCATGGTGTTTCAGGGGATGCATTGAGGCAGTCATTTGGCCTTTTCTTATTGCCTTTCCTATAACAGTTGTCCAGATTTCTTTTTTAGGATTTGAGAAATTCTAAGCTTTATTGATTTCTCATTATTTGATCTATTTCTTTATGCTAACATATTGTAAGTCATTATGGCAATCATTGCAGAGTTTGGACAGAGGAATGCTGACCTTTGTTAATTATGTCTGACAGTCTTCTCTTATAGCACTCTCTTTAATTGAAGCATTTGTCTCTTGGAATTGCTTATATATCTTTCTCAACCCACTCCTGAAAATCCTTTTAGTTTTGAAGGTTTTTTCCCCCTCCCCCTACTTGTCCCCATGTTTACTTCTAATCTTATCTCCTGCTCTTGTCTCCAGCCTCCTCAAGATGAGTTCACTTCCTTTCTAGGTAACTAGTGTCTGAGGCAGTCTTTGGTAAACTACAAGACTGGTACAAACTTAGATTAGTGCAAAAGCACTGTAATTTATGTATAGAGTAACTTGTTAGATGTTCTCTGGAGACAGAGGGAAAGAAGTAATTGTTCTTAGGGTATCTTCAGATTTTTAAAAATTACCAAGAATGGTATTTTCAATAAGATAGAACAGTATACTGCCTCAGAACATTTAACTAGGATATTACAGATTTTAATATTGTAGAGATTTCATTTTTAAACTACAATAATGAGGGAAAAGAAACTGTTGACAGTATTTAGAAGAATTAAACATGATTTTTCTCTCCTAAATGCTTACTACAAAGAAAGATATTAAACTTTTGAATTAAATTACATGTGAAAGTATTGAGTAGGAATGTTTTATAGATAAATGCTGGCTTTTGATAAAGAAACTAAAGAGGCTTGGGTACATTTCGTTCCCCCAAAGGCTGACATGGTAAATGTGCTTTAGATGTCTCCTTTTCTAGTGATTCTATGAAATGAAAATTCACAGCAGAAGTTTAAGCTATATTCTTGAAAGTTTGTGATTATATGTTAGCATATTATGTTCATTTATTCAGTCTTACAAGGATAACAAATGTTAATGTAGCAGGAAAAATCTGATTTTTATTGTTGGGGCGAATAGTTAAAATAATCTTACATAAATGATCTACTCTCTGAAGTCTTTTGTTTGCTTAAGAATAAACATTTATGTGCAGGTAACTGAATAATTTAAGGACTTAAGTTGACTAATAATTGCTAGACAAAAATAATTCCATAGTGTAAGAGTGAATGGTAAAAAAAAAAAAAAAAAAGAGTGAATAGTAGTTGTTGGGGGTCATCACATCTTACTTTGTGATGTTCAGTATGTGACAATAGAAAATGTAGCAATTGTGTGAAAACTACTAAGTAGATCTTATTTATTGCAACTAAGATAGTTGTTGTGTATTTACCCTTGAAAGACAGAATTTGATTAGTACATTTACCATAAATTCATAGTCCTGGTTGGGAAACTCTTTATTCCCATTTTCATCAAGGAAGAAACCCTTGATTTTTATTTGTTTTCTGAGACAGGAGTCTTGCTATGTGGTGTAGGCTGGCATTAAATCCATCCTGTAGTCCAGGTTGGCTTCAGACTTAAGGCAGTCTTCCTGCCTCAGCATCCTGAATGCTAGATTTACAGTCATGTACCACCATGCCTGGCTAGATCTTGGGTTTCTGACACTTTTCTTCTTTCAATAAAAGGAATGGGAATTTCTTAGAGAAATGACTAGGACTGGGATAGGAATATACAAGATAAGCCAACCAGAAAGCAAGGAAGCACTCTAGCAGCAGAACCAACCATAAACAACAGAGGTATGCCAGATGGACAAGTCCCTGAAATGGTCAGAGCTGAGCAACCAAATATGTAAGGTGCCACTGGATGATAACCCAGCGTTTGAAATAAGTATCTGTGAGTCCAAGCTGATATGAATAAATGATTCAATAAATAACCATGTGCAGAAGAACAGGCAAATTCATAATGCAGAAGAGTTTTAAATTAATGATGTGCATATTCCATTTGCAAGGAGGTAGAATGTAACTGCACTGCTGAACTGTGAACTTCTAGAGAATACAGCATGGAAAGTGGGAAAAATGAGTAATTTTACATTGGAGAATTTGACAGTATTACTTTGGTGAGATGACTGAGGTCAACAGCAACAGAGATAAGTTATATTGATAGTGTGTATCTTTGATATTAAGTACCTGTAGTATGCTTGGTGAAAGTGGCATCTTTGTGGTCTTCTCTCAGAGGTCTTTAACTCTAGTCTCATTTTGAGAAAAACATCAGATAAAGCCCAATTAAAGCACATTCACTGCAGTGCCTGATCATATACCTCAAGAACTATCAGAAAAGTGTACAAGATTGTCAGTCAAGAACATCCTAAAGAGATGTGATGATCTTGAAACAGAAAAGGGATATTCAGGAAAAGCTAAGGAAATATTAATGCAATCTGCGCCTTTACATTATGACAAATACAGTCATTTGTGACAAGATGCTAATTAGTAGAAAATAGTAGATGCTAATAGAAAACCAAGTATGGAGTATATGGAACTCTTTCTTTTTTTTTTTTTTTTAATTTTATGTATTTGGTACAGGGTCTTGCTACACAGCTTGAACTCATAGTAATCCTCCTGTCTCAGCCTCCCCAGTGCTGGGATTACAGGAGTGTACCACCATGCCTGGTTTTGATGGCTGGCACTGTGTGTCTGGGGTTCTGGGACCAGCATGATATGAAGTATCAGGGATTGAATCAGTGTCCTTGTGCTTGTCAGGCAGCGCTTAAACTGCTGAGCTATCTCCCCAGCCTAGAACTCTTATGTTATCTAGAATCTAAAACTATTAAAATAAAATTTTAGTTGGGGAAGGTGGCACATTCGTTTAAGTTCATCTGTTCTGGAAGGTAAGGAAGAAGGACCTTAAATTCAAGGTGAACAAGATCAATTTAGCTATATCTTATCTCAAGATGAAACATTTTAAAAGGGGCTAGGTTTAAGGTTGTAACTCAGTGGTAGAGTACTCTTGGGTACAATCCCTGTTACCAAAGGGGGTAAAAAGTGTATTTAAACAACAACAACAAACTTCTGCTGAGTGAGATGGTGTATTCCTGTAATCCCAGCACTTGGAAGGCTGAGGCAGGAGGATCACAATGAGTTCTAGGCCAACCTATACTATACAGTAATTTCAAAGCCAGCTTGAACTATATCTGAGATCTTTCTTAAAAACAAACAAACAAACAAAAAAAAAAACAAAAAAAAACCCAAACACAACTTCTGAAATTGCCAGTCAGGCGGATAACCCACTACTATTACAGAGTATTGCACTGTATTGGATTACTGTGCAGAATTCATGTACCTACAATGTATGAATAGCAGTGGACTACCCATCTCTGACAAAAGTAAACAAAAAAAGGGGGGATATAAATGAAGACCATGGACTAAGCTCTTCCCTGGCAAGTGCAAGGGCCTGAGTTCGATATCCAGTTCCAGAAAAAAAAAATAAATAAATAAATAAATAAAGGAAGGACCATATCTGTATATACAAAATAGTATAGATATACAGCTACTTTGTCTTAGTTCAATGAGAAGAAAGTTTGAATAGTGTTTATAGACAAGATATCATGCCTGTATCATATACTATGAATAACTACTACAAAACAACAATATGCAATGTATTAATTATTGTAACTTCCCTACTAATCTGTTTTGAAACTGTCTCATTGCTGCTTTTTTCTCAATAAAATTGATATAAAAATATTAAAAAAGAAAAATTCCCTCAAAAGAAAATAAAATCATGATAAAATAAAGTAAAAAGAAACAAAGTTTTTTCAGATTACAAAAGAGGTCATCATTTTTTTTACCCTGAAATCTCCTTTCTGTAAGAGCTCTCCTCCCACTTTGACTAAGAGGCAACGTTCTCTGACATAGAATAAAAAATATACTTCAAAGAGAGAAAAATTATTCTCCTGGATTGTCAGTGATTTCTTCTTCTCTATTGTTTTTCTCATTCTGAAGTACAATATCTGGAGGTAGAACACTTCATTTGCCTGTCTTAGTTTAGTCAAGCTGGGGTTATGCTAGCTTTTGAACCTAAATGTCCTTTCCTGTCTCCAACCTCAGATACTGGATTGTAGGTGACATTTAAGAAAGAGTGACAGCAGGAACACATGCATAACAATCTGATATGACATGCTTCTTGGAAAAGATGTTTACTTTTATGTGCTGTGTGGGTGTGCATGCCCTTTAAAAAATATTCTGATGAGAGCAAGAACAGAATCAAGAATATGTGCAGGTATTCTTGCAAAGCTAGAAGTGGCCAGGACTAAATATCTTCTTCATTCTAGATCCTATATATACCTAAGAAAAGATGTTTAAAATGGAAATCTTTATTTCCATTATTCAAAGTACATGTGTTTTCTTTGCATTGACCCCATTCCATGTAATAAAAAGCTATTTAAAACCAAAGCATTTTCTCTAGCAACCCCCCTCCCTTTCTTTAGGATCCGAGTGGAAGTGGCTTGGTGTTCTAGGAGGTATGGGCTTGCTTTTGGTATTCATGCCATGAGGTAGAATAACAGTGCAGAACTTGGTGGATGATATCATGGAAGGGGAGTTGAATGGAGGGGAAATTAGGTTCAATAGAGGAAATTTATTAAAAAACCAGCAGTTATTTGGATTACCTTTCAAAATAAGAAAACTAACTGGAAAATGTAAATGAAAGTTATATTAAAACTTATGCTTTCCATGCAGTATATTAATTATTGAATCTGTCCTACTAATTTGATTTGAAACTGTCTCATTGCTATTTGTTCTCCAATAAAATTTTGGAAAAAAAAAAAAAAAACTTATGCTTTCCTAAAGCATTGTGATGTTACTTTGTGTTAGTGAGGATCAAGATGAAGTTGGTGAAATACTACTTTTTTCTTTTATATTTATTGCTCAACTATTGGATCCAGGGAGATGTACACTTATAGAGTACTTTTGGATATTAGATTTTTCAAGTCAGTTAAGATTTGTCTTATATGTTGGGTGTGCCCATGTTTGGTGCATATACATTACGAGTGTTACCTCTTCCTCTTGAGTTTTTCTCCTAACCAGTATATAGTGGCCTTCTTCATTTCATTTGATCATTCTTGGTTTGAAGTTGAGACTGTCTGAGAACAGCATTGCTACCCCTGTTTTTTTCTGAGGTGCTGGGGCATGTAGTACTGTTTTCCATTCTTTGACTTTCAGCCTATGAATTTCTTTGTGAGTTAAGTATGTTTCTTAAATATAGCATATTGTTGGATTTTGTTTCCTACTCCACTGTGCCAGTCTATTTCTTTTCATTGGTGAAGTGAATCCATTTACTTTGATGGTTATAATTGAGATGTATTGATTTATGATCAACATGTTATTTACCTGCTGTTGTTGACTCCTTTTTGTCCTGTGTTTAATTATTTGCCTTATTTAGTGGGCTCCTTCTGTTCTTGTTGGTGGAGTTCTGATCATTTTGGTCCCTCTCTAGAACATCTTTTAGTAGTCTGTGTAAGGTTGGCTTTGTCATCATGAAATTCTTTAGTTGTTCTCTGTCATGAAAGTATTTCACTTTTCCATCAAACTTGAAAGAAAGTTTTACAGGATATAGTAGTCTGGGCTGAAATTTATTTTAATAGAGGACTTGAAGTACTCTGCTCCATGCTCTTCTTGCCTTCATGGTTTGTGAGAAGTCTGCCATTATTCTGATTGGTTTTCCTTTAAATGTGATCTGTTTCTTTTCTCTAGTGGCTCTCAGTATATTCTTGTGCTGGATTTCTGGGATCTTGACTATTACATGTCTTGGTGTGTTTTTAATTGGGTTGGGTGTTCTGTATGCTTCAGTCCTGAATGTCAGATTGTTTCCTCATATTTGGGAAGTTTTCTGCTATTACTTCTGCCCAAATTCTTTTTGTATCATTTGTATTGACTCCTTTTTTCTCATTAATGCCTGTTGGTCTCACATTGTTCATCTTTGCATTGTCTTTCAGGTGATGAGTTATTTTTTCCTGCATCCTAGTTGTTTTCTTACCTTTTCTTTAGCTGTGACAGCGTCTTCAAGATCTGAAACAGTCTGCACTTTCACTCAAATGGTTTTGTAAGCTTGTGATTGAAATTTTAAGTTCCTCTTAATCTCTTAGACTGTGTTTAATGCAATCTTTCTTTCCTGTATTGCTCATTCAAGGAATCTGTTGCTTTTCTTATCTCCTCTATTTTTTTTTTTTTTTTATCAGAGTGTTCTGTTCTTGAGAAATAGTTATTCTTTTAATTCAGAGATTATTTCTGGTCTGATTTCCTCTATATGTTTCTGCACTTGATTCTTTACTTCAGATGCTATTCAGAGATTTCTTTTTTTTATTTCATAGATTAATTCTGATCTGAGTTACTCTATACCTTTCAGCTGTTGTTTCTTTACTTCAGATGCCATTAATTCAGACATTTCAGCTGTACTAGTGTCCTCTGCACTTGTTCTGGATGGGCTTGGCACCTAAGATTCTATTTTGTTTCTTCTCTTTGTCATTTTGTATAGCACTGTCCTCTGACCTTTGGTGTAGAGCTTTGGAACAGTTATAACCTTAGCACCTACAAACATTAGGGTGCAGATCTATTAAGTTTGAGTTCATCCATTTGTGCCTGACTTGGGTCTGGCTACTGTGTTTAGCTCCTTTCTGCTGCAGCCCTTGGAGGTGAACCTGTTTTGCCCTTCTGGCAAGATGTTCTGCTCCTGGATTAGCTGGGTGTTTTTGGCCCCTAGTCTCTCTGCAGTGACTTAGCTGTAGGGTTTCACCCCAGGCCTGTATGACAGGCCTGGGCTGGGTCTGGAGGAGTTAAGAGGGCTCAGGAGAGCTCAGAAGCTCTCCCATATTTCACTGGGCCTGGATTTGGGTGGGTCTGGAGGGGTCCTGAGAGTGCTGTGGAAGTTTTCACTCATAAGGCAGGCTTGGGCTGGCTCTGGAGGAGTGGAGGAATCTTGAGAGGGTGGTGAAAGTTGAAAGGTCTCACTCATGTGACGGGTCTGGGCTTGGTCCAGAGATTACTTTTGGTCCAACATCAAAACCAGCTATTAAACACCCTTCTATTAGTTTTATATCAGCATGAAGTTTCAAAGTTAAATGAATAGCAAAGGGTGTTTTTAAAAGACATCTTTAGTCTAAAAGGGCATTTCTACAGTTAGTTGTTTTTTTGCTTGTTACTTGCTTTAAGAAAGCAGTATAGGGGCTGGGGAGATAGCTTAGTGGTCTAAGCACCTGCCTGACAAGCACAAGAACCCAAGTTTGATCCCTGGTACCACATGCTGTACCAGTCCCAGAACCCCAGGTGTGCCATGCTGGCCCTGAAACTGGGCGTGGTGGTGCACATCTATAATCCCAGGGTTGGAAAGGCTAAGACAGGAGAATCACTAGGAGTCTGCACTGTGTAGCAAGGCCCTCTACCAAAAAAAAAAAAAAAAAAAAAAAAAAAAAAAAAAAAAAAAAAAAAAAAAAAAAAAAAAAAAAAAAAAAAAAAAAAAAAAAAAAAAAAAAAAAAAAAAAAAAAAAAAAAAAAAAAAAAAAAAAAAAGCAGTACAAGGACTAGGAATATAGTATTGGCACAGTAGCTGATTGGTAAATGCAAGGCCATGAGTTTGATTCCTGATCTAAAAAAAAAAGGGAAGAAACCAGTATAAAACTGAAGAGAACTAAAGTGAAAATACAGATTAATTTCTAATATCATGGCATAACTTCAAAGAAGGAGTAAGTACTGCAAAAATAAATACAGAAACATTTTTTAAAAGTCCAAAGTTTAAAATGTTTGAAAGGGTTTGTGTTTTAGTATCCCCCATATACTTAGATATAGCTCCATTTCCCAGAACCAAGTTGATTCATCAGGGAAGAAAAGACAACAATGGGCTGCCTCAGTCTAAACAAGTAACAAAAATGACCAACCAGATGAAAAGAGAGGAACCAAACATTAACAGAAAATGACAGATACAGTGATGTACATGATGAGGAACAAAGAGCTGGAAGGTGAGAGCCACAGGATTAGGCACTGTTGCAGCTACACTGCCAACAAGCCATGTGACTTGAGAGAACTCATTTTATGTGTCAGAGCTTGATTTCCTCATTTTGTAAAATGGAGGTTCCATGAAATGATCCCCATTTGTTTTCCACATGTGTAATCCTATATCTACAAGGGCTTCTAAGTAAGGAATACTGTCTTTGCCTTGATGGGATACATAGCTTGCCCAGTTTGCAGTCTTTACTGGAGCTCTTTGAATCCCTTCTGTTTCATAGCAGTGATCACTGTGGACCTGCCATTAAGTCAGTAGGGCTGATGAATTTTGCTTTTGGTAATCATTCCATGAGGTAGAATGACAGTGAAGAAAGGTGTGTGTGTGTGTGTGTGTCTGTGTGTGTAAGGGAGAGAAAGAATGTCATGGCTCACACTTTTGTCCTAGTAGTTCTTGGTTTTTGTGGCACAAGGAAAACAATAGGTTTGAAAACTACTATGGAGGTGTTACAGTTTTAAAGAGGAGTGTTGTAAAGATAGATAGGTAAAAGAACAGGTTGAAAGAAGTTGGGAGAAGCTCACTGAAGACTGTAACCCTGTAAAGCTTTTAAAAGGTCCTAGTGAAACTTTCCAATCTATGGCTCCTGGCCAGGTTGCAGTGATCAGGCTGCTTAGCTTATTATTCAGAAGCCCCATTCAGACTCACGGCATGCCTTGCCCCTACAGGCTCGTCACCACCTCCTTCCTTTTCTGATGCCTTCTATCCAGTCACTCAACCATGTTCACCAGGTAACTGAGAAAGTCCTCATGCCTGGATGGAAACCAGTGGAACTACAACCATTTTAAACTCAACTAATTCAACTTTCTCCTGATTAGGAGAAGGAAAACACTAAAATGAAAAAAGATATGTGGGTTGAATAAATCATATATTAGGTTTCCTTAACAGATCGCCCCTCCTCAGGATTAGGAAACACATGAATATTAGTTGACTTGTTACCTTAGAAGGTGTAATTAATGTGTTTTGTCTTCAGTTGACATCTGAAAAGTCATTTAAGAGGCTAAAGTAATTGTTATTCTAAGAGTTTTCCTCAGTTTACAAGTTCTTTTTTTTTTTTTTTTTTTTTCTTTCTTTTTATTGTGTTACTTGGTATTGAATCTCAGGGCCATGTACATACTAGACAAGCACTGAGCTATACTCCATACCCTTTCCCCTTTTTGAGACAGGGTCTCATTATATAGTTCAAACTGGCCTTGAACTTGTGATCCTCCTGCCTCAGCCTCTTAAATGCTGGTATTATAAGTGTGAACCACCACATCCAGCTCAGTTTTGGTTTTTATTTTGAGATAGAGTCTTACTAAGTTGCCCAGGCTGCCCTTAAACTTGGCTCTCTTCCTGTCTCAGTATCTAGGACTAGAGGTGTGCCACCACACTTGGCTTGGAAGTTCTTGAATGGCAGTGAGCCCTGGACCTGCCTCTTAATCTTGTCTTATTCTGTTCTCTTTTTCTGATTTCATTGTCTTCTCATTCCTACAGCTCTTGTACAGTGAACCTAGGCTCCTCAAGGAGTATATAAGATGCAAGTGGGTCCCCTAGAGTGTATAAAATGAGCATCTTCTTTTGTAGAAAACATTATTTGGTCTGAAAATGGTGGAATTATAGGTATTGGAGAATTTTCAGGCTGGTGCTTACACATTTATCTCATAAACATTTAGCACATAGCTGATATGCAAGGCTGTGTATGTCAAATAAACACAGCTGCATTTATTTCGGTGACTACATATTCAGATACTGCATTGGCTGTTTATAAATGCATATTGATTTCTCTCTCCTCTCAGTGAGGGAAGAAGGGACTAGGGAAGCAGCTTTCCATATGCAATAGTTCTTATTTGAACAGATATATGATGGGAATCATCTTTACTCAAGTTATTACGCATGGAATATGATTGGATGTCTCTGGAGAGACCATGCCATGTTTACCTATCCTTCATCTGCTGGCATGTGCTCAGATTCCATCAGAGGGTGTATTCAGAGGATAAAGCTTTCATCTCTCTTAAAGTATAATAACCTAACTTTAAATTGTTTTCAGCTATTTGTACTATGATGAGAGACATACAGAGGGATACTATGTTGTAAAAGATCAAAGAGGTTTGGTTTTAGAGTCTGAGTCTCTGGCACTTGGTTTGGGCATGTTGGAAAAGGAGGGGTGAACCTGCAATTGAGAAAACAGTAAAGTTCAAGAAAGGATGGTAGGAGCACAAAGGCTCAAGGGTACAGAAATGTCCATCTTTCTTTTGTGAACAGAGTCTCTAGGACCCCTGCTTGAGAAGGGCCTCTCAGGGAATTGGTTCATCAGGATTCCTTTTCCCTCCTCTGCCATGCGGGCACTCAGAGGCTGATGCAGTTGTGGTCCAAAGGAGCCTGACTACTGCTTCTACAGACTGCAGATTTTGGTATCATCCACATGCGGCTGGTTTTATTGGCATGGGGAAATGCAAGTCCAGGCAAGGAGGCCCTGGGAGGGCAGTGCGTAAAGCCATGGGATGAAGCCAAATGTGCAGTGTAGACCTCAAGAGATTGGAGATGCCAGGAATGTAGAATGCCTGCCAAGAAAAGCTGTAGGCAGTGAATGGAGCCAGCCCAAAAGAGCTGGTTTTTGGGTAATCATTTCATGAGGTAGAATGACAGTGAAGAGGTTCTATGGGTTGCAACCTGCAAAGCCACAAGGGTGGGGCTGCCCAAGCACTTTGGAACTCATATTTTACTACTGTGTGCCCCAGATGCCAAATTTGGAGCTACAGGACTTAATACTTGCCCTGCTGGGTTGCAATCTTGATTTGATGTAATTTTGGTCTATCCTATTTTCCCTTTTAGTGTGGGAATGTTTATTCTGTGCTATTGTACCTTGGGATTATATAGCTTGTTTTTGACTTTTATGGAGGCTCACAGACTAAGAGTTTGCTTTAAGTCTCAAAAAAGACTTGCACTTGACTTTTGTAGAATCCTGGAACTTTGAGACTTTGGTAAAGGGATTATTGTGTTTCTGGTTGTATGGGGGATAGTTGCATTATGTTAGGCAGAATCATAAACTTGCTCTTGTCTTTATTTGGAGATTAAATATGTTTTAAGGAAATATATTTAGGTTGCCAAGTTCAGAAGGGATGGGATGTGGTAATTAGGGTAGAGTTTCAACTTGATTAGTTTAGGAATCCACCCCAGGGATTGGTGAAACACACTTTGAATTAAGTTTGGGTAGACAATGAAGGCATGGTCTTGGGGTTATGTCTGGCTCCTTACAACTTCCACTCTGGTACTCTTCCTGGACACCAAGAACTAAGCAGCTTTCTTGTGCTGTACCCTTTCACCAGATTTTTGCCATGAGTCCTCACTGATTATGGACTGACTCCTCTGAAACCAAGCCAGATAAATCTCTCCTTTAAGCTGGGAAAGTTGGGTATTGTGTCTCAGTAATGGGAAAGTTGACTAATCCAAGTTGCATAACAAATTACCTCAAATTAAGTAGCTTAAGAGAACAGATATTTACTATTTCACAATTTTTGAGGATCAAGAATCCAGGAGTAGCTTAGCTATGACTGTGGCTCTGAATCTATTCAAAGGCTGTAATCAGGTTGCCCCCTGGGCCTACAGGCATCTATGCACTTGACTGGAGATAAAAGCTTCTCTTCCAGGCCCACTCACAGTGTTGTTGCAGCCTCACTTTCTCACTGACTGTTGGCCAGAGATCTTCTCCTCACCAAATAGGCTCCTCTGTGTGCTGTCTCAGTGTCCTCATGACGTGGCAGCCACCTCCCAGAACAAATGATGAGGGTGGGGAGGAGGGAGTGAGAGAGGCCTGAAAAGAGAAGCCAGTAGTGTTTTTATCATTTCAGAAGTGCCATACCCTCACTTCTGTCGTATTGTGTTGGCCATCAAGACCGACCCTGATCTTAGTATAGTGAGGGTGTGACCACATCATGGTGTGAGTAGCAGAAGGCAGGGGTCATGGGCAAAATCAGAAGGTGTTCTTTTTCTTCTGCTCCTTCAGCAAGACACTAAATCCTAATTCTGCCTCTGCAGGAATCTCCAATAGGAAGCAAAAGAAAAAGACTTAGGAGAACTGTAGGCAGGGGCTTTTTACTTTACATCTCTATAAATATCACAAATAGGTTTAACTTTGCAAGCACATGTAATTGAGAACCTTCCTGGAACTATTGTTTTTTTGGTAATAGCAATTGAACCAAGTGCTTTTGCACTGTGCTACAATCCCAGATTCTCTTCCTTTAAAAAAAAAAAATCATTTGAAGCAGGGTCTCACTAATTCACTTATCTTGGGCTCAAGCATGCAGTGCTTGTGCCTCAGCCTTCCATAATATTGAGAGTACAAACATGTGCTACATGCCCAACACTTTCTAAAATGCTTGAATAAGGAAAATTATAGGTTGCATTCTGCTCCTGTGATAAAGAAAGCTACTGTCAGAGGAAGCAGGAGTGACACCTACCTCTTGGCCAATAGAAATAATTTCCTTTTCCTTTAAGATGGGCTTCTTTTTGTGTGTGGGGGTATCATCTAATAGGTGGAATTTTCTGTGTTAAGTGTACCTAGACAATGATCCTGAGAATCTTCAGGTTTTTGAAGCTAGCAGTTAATTGGAAGGATTCTCACCCTAACTAACTATATGTGCTAATACCTGTGAAGAAAGCAACTGCACTGAAGATGGCAATGTGTAATAGAAAGGTCATGCTTGGAGTGCCTGTCATTCTGTCCTCTGAATACATGCTGCTTGTCATGATACCCTGGTTGCTGCCATGCTGTCTCTTGGGTAGATGTTTAAAAAGGAAGAGTGTGATGAATGAAGGCAGGAGACAGGAAAAGGAGTGTTGCGGGTCTCTCCTGCTACTGTGCTGTGTATATGGTTAGATTTTTAAACTTCTGTGTAAAAATATGTACTTGTTTATTCCTGTTTTTTAAAAATATATTTTAATTTTTTTCTTCATATTCTGTAGGGACTTAAAGTTGAACATATCAATACTTGATGAAAAATACCTGTTCCATGTTATGCCTATGATGTTTGATATTCAGACAGAGTGAGGTTAAGCTTAACAGCCTAGGTTGTAGGATAATAACAATAAGCTTCTCTTCTGGAGGATTAACAACCTGTTTGCAGACCAAAAATTAGAGAAAAAGGAGGGCTGCAAGGACAGCCAACATTTTGGCCCTAGACTTTCAAGGTCAGTGAAAATTCAGGACATAGGAGAACCTGAACTGTAACATCATGTAACTCAGTTGTGTCCCAAATTTTCTGATCAAGGATATTATGGGTCCACAGAAGAAAGTGGTCGATGATGTGGAGTATGCCTAAGGACAGTCATATTATCTCAGGCTTTCACAGAGAGCAAATTGGTCAAGCAATGGTCATGACTCATCCACATGGCTGACACTGACAAAGGATCTACTAACTGTGGTACAGGGTGTCAGCATAAATCCTGAGGGGATTTGACTGACCTTATCAGATACAAAAGCTACATTTCTTATTGTATAGGTCTTGCTTTATCTTGGTCTTAACCATCCAGCAGAAAAGTATAAAAACAAAGCATAAGAAGTAAAGCCATATTAATATGTTAAGATAAAAGGCTCAAATCAACAACTTCTGACATTTCCAGTCTTATGAAGATCCAACATCGTGAAGATGGCCATACTCCCAAAATTGCTGTACAGATTTAATGCAATCCCTATTAAATTGCCACCAACATACCTCCCAGATATAGAGAAATCAATCCTAAAATTTATTTGGAACCACAAACGACCTAGAATAGCAAAGGCAATCTTGGCCAATCAAGACAAGGCAGGAGGCATCACAATTCCTGA
>PVKA01032982.1:0-24802 GCA_004027165.1 Ctenomys sociabilis | reverse complement strand
TATTTTACAGAAGGGTGTTCAGGGTCTCACTACTAGATCAGACTCAGTGATCCACCAATTTACAGTCTCCCAAGAGCTGGGATTACAGGTGAGCACACAACACACTCAGTCTCAATCTCTGTCTCAGTACACCCCGGGAGTGGGGACAGCATAACAGGCCAGGGATTTGAACTGCTGGCCCCTGTGCCTGCCTGCAGGTGCTTTAGTACTCTAAGCTATTTGACCACTCTGAAAAAGGAATTTTTCAAACACTTTAATCACTGCATGATACAGAGGCAGAGATTAGAGTGTGGTTAGCCAGTGGATCCAGTGGGTGTGATCTGTTAATCATGGAGATTGGGGATTTGTGCCCAAACTTTGTACCTGGGACCAATCAGAACCTTAATATTTCTGAGCTGAAATCATGCAGGTCAATCTGAGGAGAGTTGTACAGAGCCCTCATCCTCCCACCTCATGGGCACCGTGTTCTCTCTCTCTCAGCAGCCTGCTATCTTTTTCCTATCTTTAATAGATGTAAATCCTCCTACCTTTTTACTTGTCCAATTCTTCACTGAGAGCAACGAGAATCTTGAGAGTTTCTAGGAGCTCACAGCACCTAAGAGACCTGTAAAAATACTAGTCTGATTTTGTAGAGATAAATATTTTTACTCTATTCCAACAAATGCCCCTCAGCCCCCTAACTGCTATTTCTCTATCAGTCTCCCAATTTTTCTTTTGTATTGCCTCATACTCATCTGCATGTTCGCCAGGCAAAGTCCTGTCTCAAAGCCTTTTCCTCTTCTTATTCTTTGTGCCTCGAACACTATTTCCTGGATAGGCCCTTGTTCAGGCAGGCGCTTATTATTTATTTATTTATTTATTTATTCATTTATTCATTTATTCATTCATTTATTTGATACAGAGTCTTGCACCCTTCTGTCTCAGCCTCCTCAGTGCTGTGACTACAGCTGTGCACCACCATGCCCAGTTTCAGTGGCCATCAGTTCATGCCATGCCCAGGGTTCAGGGGCCTGCGTGGCATGCAGTACTGGGGACCAAGACTGGGTTCTTGCGCTTGCCAGATGTTTAGACCCCTGCGCTATCTCCCCAGCCCCCAGGCCCTTGCTCAAAGGGCCCTCTCATTTGAGATGTGTCTGACTACATTCTCAGTAATTGCACACTTCCAATACATTAGAAAATATGCTCCACTTTCTTGGCTTTATTTTTCATATATACATATATGAAAAAATTCATATATATATTACACCATAATTTCAAATAGGTTTTATTATTGTACTTTTCAGCAGTATGCCTTCCTATGGAGACAGGGTACAGTGTCAAGCAGTCCACCTAGAACAAAATTGACAACTAATTTGTACTGAAAAATTTAGAATGAATATACTCTTCATTTGATGTCCTAAATAACTAATTTATCATACAAAGATAGATTTCTGCTACTTTGGAAGTAGGAAGTAAACAGCTGAAGCATACATTACACTACTTAGTGAATATTTAATGCATTCTAAAGTACATGAAAGGCCCTACCCCAACCAGCCACTTTTGCATGAAAATGATTTGGAGGTAAAGGCAATTAAGTGGGAGCAAAAGCAGGAGGAAGAACTCTCTGGCCTGCTCCATTTTGCCTCGGTACCAAAGCTGGTTACAGAATTCCCTTCTGTAAAGGAAATTTACATTTGTAAAGCTGTCCTTCCCTCCCCTGTTAGGAAACAGGACACTCTCCAGCATCTGAGAAGAAAATCTTGCCAAACAAACCTGATTTATCACGTTTTCTAGTAAATAATTCTTGCATACTGCCTAAGACCCGGGCCCACCTACACAAAAAGATGGGGGTAAGGAAATAAGCAGAAAAGGTACAATGAAAACAAAACCTCAAAACGTATGGTAGCAGAGAAAAAAAAAAATTATAAAGTTTCAAATCTTTAAAAGCTAAAAGGAAGTCCAAGCATAATTCATAGTAAATATCCAGAAGTAAGTAGTATAGATTTTAGATTATATATATATTAAAGAACTATCATTCCAAGCTGGGGAAAGCTGAAACTATTTAATTTTGTGAATCTATGTAGATTATAATATATTTGTAGAACAAAGATTTGGCAGAATAGACAGTGAACTTTTTCCTCTTAAAAAATTTCACTCAAAGCATTCTCTTTTCCTCTACCACTTAGGACACTGCTCAAGTAAGAATTGAAAGAGAATTCCACATAACATTGATATGTAAATTTTGATTGCTTCAGCTCAAATACTCTTCATTTGCATAAGCTAATTTAAAAATGGGCTGTTAAAGCTGCTCTATGTTTGAGAAAGTGAAAACCCAAAGATGTCCACGGAGGGAGTTAATTGAGAAGTTTAGAGATTTGGGCCAAGTCTGCAAAACATCCTGTTGCCTACCCTCTGGGGAACCAAACATTGCACTGGGCAAGGCACTTGAATAACAGGATACACACTTGAAAGAAAAATTCACAGTGAATCCAAATTCCCTTTCATGTCTGCCTACACTTGGGCTAAAACATAAATCTTGTTTTCAGAAATAATTATGACCACCTGTATATTTTGAGGTTAACCAGTAATCAATAAATCCAAAAGGGGAAAAGTAAAGTTCAAGAATACCACATGACATGCAGAAGTAGTTCTTCAATCAACATGGCAAGCTGACTGTATTTTAATGCTAAATTACACTATTTAGATTCATTTAATATTCTGAAAGTCACGGTGAATTCTGCAAGAATAAATAATAGTTATATTACATAATTTGGTTCAGGAATATCTTTTTCCTCACTCCTCTGTGTAAAAATCTATTTTTCTTATTGAGAACACTGAAAATTTCTTTATATTATTTTATTGTTAATTTTATATATGTTTTAGGGACAGATACACTTATCTTTATAAACAGGCTTTTTATCGTTGGAACTTCAAACTAAGTATGGAAATTCTGTAATAACACTTGTTTCACCTATGTCAAATAGCATCCACACACAACTGTGTTGAGAGACACCTGACCAGTTTGGTGCCACAAGCATGAAGTCCACATCTGTGCTCTGTACTCACTCCTCAGAGGAGGCAGCTTCTCACTTCAGTGGCTCAGATACAGCTGGTACACAGGAAAGCAGAACTCCCAACCTGCTAAACGTTGGATCTACCCAGTTTATGTCCCCCCAGATGGAACAATGAGTTCTCTGCAACAGAGGTGAAGAGTAGGAATGTTTTATGGACAGCCCTTGAGAGACAGAACGGGGCTAAAAGTCAGCTGCCACCAAGGCCACTCCACCAAGAATGGTTTATAAAACACACTCATAAAGTGAGTACTAAATTATGACGTGAGTGCAACGTGGCCCAGCTACCACCAGTCAGTAAGATTAAAAATATAACCGCTGAGCTGCCGCCGAGCCAGTAGATGTATCTCATATAGCAAGGGTGCAGAGAAAGAACAAAAGCGTTCTGGGAAGGGACAGGTCCATGTGTGCTGGTCACCCACCTGGGTGATTAATGTCTATCCTGACTTTACTGGAGCAGGTGATGCCAAATACAGTGCCACTCTAAGCCACTGCTTCTTCTTTAGTGAGGCTTGTAGGTCACTGTGTCCTTATCCTGGGGCTTGCTCCTCTTCAGAAGAGGTGCATCTCCAGACATAATTCTGAAGACCTTTTTCTCTTTTCAAATGCATTTAGCACAGGTCTACAGGGTCTCACTACAAAGATAAGATACACAGCGATCCTTCTGCTTTCAGCCTGCCAAGCACTGGGATTACAGGCACGTGTACCGCATCTAGTCTCAATGGCTGTCTCAGTGCGCTCCAGGGCCAGGGCCAGCACAGCACTCTGGGATGAATCCAGTCCCTTTGTCTGCCTAAGCAGGCCCTTTGTGGACTTCACAGCTATCTGGCCACCTCTCTGAATTCTATGTTTTATGCTGACTTTTTTGAGAGCCCAGTCCCTCTCTGGCTACATATTAATTTTTACTAATTCATCTGCCTACAATACAACTAGAGGGTCTGGGGAGACAGTTCAGTGGCTTAAGATCCTGCCTGACAAGCCCAAGCTCCTGAGTTTGATCCCCAGTACCAAAAAATATACAACTAGAGCAAGACTTTATGAAGTCCCAAAATTACCTCTTTATAAGTAATTTGATGATCCTATCAAGATGATATTGCTAGGCATTTGTTGATACTAACAAGTACTTTGTTGATACTTCAAGACTAACAAAGGAGCTGTGTGAGCCACTCCCTTCCCCTGAACTGGAAGCTCCACACCATCCTAATGACTTCCCATGCTTCCACAGTGCTAAAACAGGGAAGCCGTAGAGCCATTTTCCTTTTCTCCATTCAACCAGAATCCAATGCCACCCTAATAATTACCCAGTCCAAAGGTTCAGCAAGGTCTCTCAGACTGCTAGCAACAGAGAGGGCAGCAGCGGGCTCCAGCCTTGGTCCAGTGGTATCTGACCTCTAAATGCTGGAAGCTGAAGCTGTTGAGTCCTTTTTTCTTGTCTGCTTCACTCTTTTGCCTGTTCATGGTTCTCAGCCATCGTCAACAAACTTACTACCCACTGTGGGGCAATTGGCAATTCTGTGTGGTACACAAGAACCTGGACTATTTTTGGCCCACTCTACTATAGTACAACATATACCTCTGTTTCCTAGCACTTGGCATGGTCTGGTAGACTTCTGGGTTTTCATGACTATTAATAGACACAGACTGATATAAAGAACAGAACATAGGAGAGACTGTAAAGATCAAACAGGGACAGCACTGGAGAGAGCAGCCATGTTTTTATACTTGTGGCATATACAGTCTTTTTTTTCTGCATTTTAGGGCAGGTTCTACAGAGTGTTCAGGGTCTCACTACGTAGATTGGACTCGTAGTGATCTGCCTGTATTCAGGCTCCCAAGCACTGGGATTACAGGTGTGCGCCACCACGCCCACTCTCAATCGCCAGCTCAGTGCACCCCGGGGGGGGGGCAGCACGGCACACTGGGCATTGAACCCCAGTTCCCGCATCTGTCTACTGAGGGTACTTCCTAGATAATCATGTATTTCATACCTGTGATCAATATTTTCATATATAAGGTTATTTTCTGTGGTCGAATTCAGGTCATCAAGCATTCTAGGGTCTACTAATGTGCTGCTGTACGTACTTACAGCCTCCTTAATACACATATTAAACGTTCAAAAACACTTAGTGCCTAAGTTGGTATACATAACAAATGTCATTTAAGGTAACAAGAAAGTGTGGTTTTATTTCTCTACTAGCAGAGAAGTAACTCTACCTTTCTTTGCGGGGGAGACACTGGGAAACAAGACCTCCTGCATTCCGCAAGAAAAACTTTTAAGTTACATCCTAGTCTTTTTAAAATATTAGGTTGAGGTAGGGCCTCACTAAACTGTCTGGCCTGCCTCTGACTTGAATTGGTGATCCTCCATCAGCTTCTCGAGCAGCTAGGACTGCAAGCAAGGCTGTTCCTCCATATTTTGAGCAAAGTTAAATATGATATTACTATAGGTATAAATGTTCCTCAAGTTCCAGTGAAGTTATTTCCCAATAAATGTCTTGCAAGTTGGACATATGGCAAGTTAAATTCAGTGAATTTAAACTATTGAATACCATAGCTTCCAATACAGCACAATGTAGCCTGAGTACCAGTTGTTTACTAGAATCAGGTGGTGACCTGGTTGTTGACTGGGAGGTCCTGATGCTACTGTATTATGGGGAAAGGATCAAAATTCAAACCTGGAAGCTTGATTTATATTGACTACAAATCACTTTTGCACCAGAATAAAGGTTAAAAAAATTGACCCCAATCACTTTAAATTTGAACTTGGAACATATAAAGATAGATTATTTGTAATACACTTACATTGTCTTTAAGAATCTATGAATTTACCTGTTCAGCATATTGTCAAATATCTTACTTCTATAAATTCCAACATTGGTTTTTAAAATGTATGTCCTGAGGATTTGGCCTTCTATACTATCCTTCTATGAGTTTTCTTTTCAGTACCCAAAGCATGCTTGTACTGTATTTATTTGAAAGAAATATATGCAATATGGAGTCTGTATGTATTACGCTTCTGTTAGGGATTTTCAAACCAAAGAGAGAGAAAAGATTTTATTTATTTAGTAAAAAGAGCCACATCCAATTTTTTATGTAATGAGTTTTACATAAATGCAATCACAGCTTGTAAAAATGCCAATGATGCTTTCCTAATATGAATAAATATAGGGTTCCAAAGTTATCCTCAATTTTTCAAAATTAATATTTTCTACTCTAGGTAAAAAGATAAATTCTGATTGTGACCTCTGTGAAATGTTATTTTACACTGATCTCACAACTGAATTTATAATTACATAAAAATCACTGTACATTAGATCACATTCCACAGGCAAGTTCATACAAAATTTTTAGGAGTCTAAGGAATTATGGTATAATTATAAATAGTTGCCCTAGTCTGAAGGCCTGGGATTGGAGAATAGTGTCAGAATACTTAATTTAATTTAAAATGAGTATGTACATTTGTTGGAAAAAGTAGTAAAACACTAGGGGGCTGGAGGACAAACCGAGCATGGGAGTACTCAGAGTAACCTGCCTTGCCTGTTCAATAAAGAAATTATGGCATCAATATGTAGTATAATCCTACGGAACCCAATGACAGCTTAAGGTTACATACTGAACAGTCCTTCTGTCACCTAGCTTTCTGCTCCCAAAACAAGACACAGAACATTCTTGGCCTCTAAAACCTATTGTCAGGTTGGGGAAATAGCTCAGTGGTTTAAGCATCTGCCTAGCAAGTTTAAGGTCCTGTGTTTGATCCCTAGTATCAAAAATAAGCAAAACATAAAATAAAACCTATAGGCCTATGGCATCAGGGAAAGCTACGCTCTTTAAAGCTCTACTGGCCTTGGTTAGCCTGGTTTAAATTAAGACTGCTTCCTGAGTTTCTTACATGATGTGAGCTTCCTAGGAAACACTGATGAGCTGAAAAGGACAGAAAGACTTTCAATTAACTTCTGAGTAAAATGTTGAAAAGTATAAAAATCACCATCATTTCCTGAAGTCCCAAAGTAACTTTTATGTACACCAAAAGTTAAATGTTCTCTGTGTAGACAATGTTATGGTATCTTCTCTCTTGAAGGTGAAACTCTCTGTCTACATCAATGTAAATTTCAACTATATTTCTGTACAGTCTGTCTTCAATTAATTATTTTATTAAAGGCACAAAGAACTACAACACAGGAAAGTGGGCAAGCTCCTCAAAGAATCCAGACTGGGCTTTCCAGGAACATAGTCACCCTTGGAGCAAGTGTTTACCTTGGGTTGACTAAAAGAGGAGATGATATGAGAAAAGACAATATAGGGACAAGATGATTAATACCATCACTGAAAGCATTTCAAGCATCCAGTCACTCTCCCTAATACAAGTGACAGTGAAGAATAGGAAGGCCCTGCAAGGAACTCAAGTCAGGATATAAACAGTAGGATATTTAGAAATTACCTGGATTTATAGAGCAATTACTTAACAGAGTAACGACTTACTTGGCCAGGTCCTTAGATTAATGACCCATGCACTAATAAATATATCATGGCTTTAAAACTATAACTTAGCCAACCTCTCAAAATCAATTAGCCTTACAAGAGGAATATTTCTAGAAATATGTTTATATTCTTCTTTTTGTTACCTGTCTCAGTTACTCTTCTCTAGCTGCTGGGACAAAAACCCAACACTCAAAATGAAGAAAAGGCTTATTTAACTCGCAGTTACTGGAGGTTTCAGTCCATACTCAGCTGGGTCTAAGGCAGCCTGGCACATGCAGAGAGCAACCTTTCATGGCAGTGGCAAAGAGAAGAGAGCAAAATGCAGAAGCAGCAGCTACAGAGAGGAAATCTGTCTCTCTGTTTCTCTTGTATTACATTCAGGCTATCCGCCTCGGGTTGGGTGTAGCACTCACACCCATATTCCCAGCAGAACTAAGACATATAATCCCAGTGGATCTCAAGTTAATCTCAAACTCTAGACGTCCCTGTCCCAGGAATGCGTGAGGCTTTGGGGGACAAATAGATACAAACCATAACAATTGCCCATTGACTACCAGTTCATTAAGTAACCACTTTCCTCACAGAAATATCTGGAAAATGCTTTTACTTGCTCCATCAGATGAATCAACAAAGATCACAGGCTGCTGAAGAACTCTGACTGCCCAGAATATTTTATTACCCTTACTAATCACAACAAACACATATTTGCATGCATGCCTGAATCACTGTAGAAGACACACAATTTTTGAGTAAACATACAAGTTCAAAATTGTTTTATGGTGGTCTGGGGAGACAGCTCAGTGACTAAAGCACCTGGTTAGGCAAGTATAGGGACCACAGTTGGATCCCAGGTATCACATGCCTTCCCATCCCTGCCCGTATTGTGCATTGAGCTAGCAACAAAAAAAAAGAAAAAAGAAGACAAATTTTTTTTTTTCCCTAGGGGTTAGGGATTTGGCTCAGTTGTAGAATGCTTGCCTAGCAAGCTGGAAGCCCTAGGTTTGGTTCTCAGCACCAAAACAAGAAAATAAACTATAAATCTCCCCAAAAATTGTTCTTCCTAGTGAAAATATCATTTGCAGTTGACAATATCTATATACAGATGATCCCAAGAACTCCACTAAGAGACTTTTAGGTTTAATAACTAAATCCAATAGAGTTACAGGATATAAATTCAACACTCCAAAATCAATAGTATTTCTATGTACAAAGAATGCACTGTGAGAGAAATTATGGGAATCATGCCTTTCACAATAACATCCAAAAACATAAAATACTTAGGAATCAATCTCACAAAGGAAGTAAAAGATTCATACAGCAAAAATTAAAGTACTCTGAAAAAGAGATCACACAGGATTTCAGAAAATGAAAACATATTCCTCGTTCATGGATAGGAAGTAACAATGTGAAAATGACCATACTCCCAAAGTTGTTATACAGATTCAATGCAATCCCAATTAAAACACCATGAGTATACCTCACAGACCGAGAAAAAGCATGACTGAAATTCATCCGGAGTCCAAAGAGTCCTAGAATGACAAAAGCAAAGGAAAGACAAGAGATATCACAATCCCTGACATGAAATTATACTACAATTTACTGTGATAAAATCAGCATGGTACTGGCAAAAAAAAAAAAAAAAAACCAGAACTGAGGATCAGTGAAAAGGATTAGAAGATGTATATATAACTACAAACACATTTGATAATTTATCTTTGACAAAGAGGCCAAAAATGTGCATTGGCAGAACGATACCTCTTTATAAATGCTGCTGGAAAATACAGTTTCCACAGGCCAAAGGCTTAAAATAGGCCCATGCCTACCACTGTGCACAAAATTACTGTCAAAATGAATCAAAGATTTAAACAGTAAAACTGAAACACTAATCCTTCTGGAAGAAAAAGTAGATAAAAACTTTAAGGACATAGGGGTAGGTAAAAAATTCATGAACAAAAATCAATCTGTGTGGGAAATACTTGAAAGAGTCAATAATTGGAATCTAATCTCTTCAA
This sequence comes from Ctenomys sociabilis, assembly GCA_004027165.1. Taxonomy (NCBI): domain Eukaryota; kingdom Metazoa; phylum Chordata; class Mammalia; order Rodentia; family Ctenomyidae; genus Ctenomys; species Ctenomys sociabilis. The sequence goes on along the minus strand of PVKA01032982.1, from coordinate 15,261 downwards.
AATCTATGCATGTCAAAAGTAATCACCATCAGAATAAAAAAAGAAAAAAAACCCAACAATAGGGAAAAAATTATAGCAGACTGTCCTTCAGACAGAAGACAATCTAGAACATAAAAAGAATTTAAAAAAAAATCAGGCTTCAAAACTCAACAACACAATCCTAAAAGGGCATCTGAGATGAATATACACTTAACAAATGAAGAGTTACAAATGGCAAATAAACATATGAAAAATGTTCAACATCATTTGTTGTCTGAGAGATGTAAATTAGAACAGTGCGGAGATACCATCTGTCAACCAATAAATGCTGGAGAGGCTGTGGGGGAAAAGGAGCTGTTTTTCACTATAGGTATGAGTGCATGCAGGTACAACCACTGTAGAAATCAGTACAGAGATTCTTCAAACAGCTAGGATTGGAGGTCTGATCCAAGCTACGTATTCCCCTCTTAGATATTTTTCCAAAAGAACTGAAATCATCCTATTACAATGATATATTTGCAGCCATGTTTATAACAGTACAATTTGTCATAGCTAAATCTTGGAAAAAAGATAAGGTATGTTTACACAATGGTATATTATTTAGCTATAAATAAAGATAAATTGAAACTTTTATAGATAAATGAATATAACTTAGAGGCAAATGAAATCATTTAGATCCACTTGTGATAAATGTCATATTCTCACTAATGTGAGAACCTAAAAGAGTAAATAAAAATCTAAAAGGTACAGTAGATATTATGAAGGAGAAATCTGTTCAATGGGCAGGGAAAAACAAAGGGAAAGGGAAAGGGAAAAGGACAAATAAAGGAAGGAAAAAGATATATTTAGGTATGTATAAATAGAATAGTTTGGATAATTATACTGTTGATTTCTGCTGATTTTTTGAAAGAATCAGTAATGCTTCAAAAATTTCTTTTTATTCTTTTGAATTTCTTACAACGTTTTGCTATTGTTTTGTTTTTTCTTTAAACATTTTTTTCTATTTTTCTGTATTTGAGGGAAGGGTCTACAGGGTTCAGGATCTCACTACTAGATTGGACTCACAGTGATCTGCCTGTTTACAGCCTCGCAAGAGCTGGGTTTACAGGTGGGCTACCACGCCCAGTCTCAATTGCAGTCTTAGCGTGCCCTGGGGGCTGGGCCATGACTGCAGGCTGGGGATGGAATCTCCAGAACCTGCACCTACTTACAGGTGCTTTAGTCCACCTGTAATTTTTTTTTTTTTTTTTTTTTTTTTTTTTTTTTTTTTTTTGGTCAGACTGGGAATTAAACTCAGGCCCTTGCAATTGTCACGCAAGGGCTTATTCTACTGAGCTATCTCCCCAACCCCTCCACTGAACTATTCAACTGGCCCTCTTTAAACAAATCTTGCACCTGTGTATCTGATAGCCTGAATTTGAAGATAGCATCATTGCAACATAGCCACCATTGTTGAATTCCTATTACTTTGCTCAGCGAAATTATCTTATAAGCTCTTTTTTTTCCATTTTTATGTATTTGTTACAGGGTCTCACTACGCAGCTTGGACTTAGTGATCCTCCTGTGTTCAGTCTTCCCAGCACTGGGATTGCAGGTATATTCCACCATGCCCAGACTCAGCTGCTTCACTGAGTGAAGTATGGGGATCAAGCTCTGGTCCCTGCACTTCCCTCAGTTCTAATGCTATTTTTTTGTATCACTAGTTTGTGTTTTTCTTAAAAAAACAGAAAACTCTTAGAGAGTTATTAAGACCTCTTTGTACCTCTAATTTTGGAGAGACAGGCATTCTTCAGAGATAAAAGAAAAATAAGGAATGATACTTTTAAAAAATGGTTCTTCTTATACAAAGGAAAACTTTATAATGCAATCTGATGAATTTTTCATAGTATTGGTTTTCATTTTTTTATATCTTATTTTTTGTATTTTAGTAAGGGTCTACAGGGTTTCACTATGTAGACTGGACTCATAGTGAGTGATCTACCTGTATTTAGCCTCCCAAGAGCGGGGATTACAGGTGAGTGCCACCACACCCAGTCTCAATGGCTATCCCCCAACCTCCCTGGGAGGAGGGGGACATCGCAATCCCAGGGGTCAAACCCAGGCAGCTGTGCCTACCTACAGGCACTTTAATCTGCTGAGCTATTGGGCCATACACAGTATTCGTTTTTAAAAAACACCTTCTCAGTAGCTTTACAATCCTAAAAACAACACCAAAGGAATATAAATCTAGTTCTACAAATCAACTATTATTTCATGCTCAACTGAATCTCCAAGTAAATTATTCTGATCAAAAATATTTTTGTGTTTACAATAGATTTCCTTTGCAACAAATATACAGGCTACTTTCTGAAAATTCAATTAGAATAAACCTTTAAATGATGTACTTCAAAAATGTTTCTAAATTTTGGTAAATACTTTTAGTTACTTCTGTATCATTGAGTTAAAACTATATCCTCCAAACAATCTCCAAAAAGCATGAGTTTTGATACATTATGATGCTACATCTGAGTATTTTATTTTATTTTTAAAATAAATTCATTCATTTCATTTTTATGCATTTAGTACAGGATCTCCACAGTCTCACTAACAGATTGGACACACAGTGATTCTCCTGCTTTCAGTCTCCCAGGGGCTGGGATTATTAGAAGCACGGCCCCAGGCCCAGTTTCAATCCCAGTCTCAGCGTGCCCCAGTGGTAGGGCAAGCAGGGCATGCTGGAGATCAATCCGGGTTCTTGCGTCTAAGCAGGTACTTTAATCTACTGAGTTATTTGGCCAGCCCTTGTGATACATCTGAAACTTAAAAATAAAACTGCAATCTTTAAATGGCTAAGTCATATGATTTAATGGAGAAAAAAAACAATCCTATTTAAAAATTTAAGGTCTGGGATATAGTTCAGTATAGTTCATCTTGAGCATAGCACAAAATAAATAAATTAATTCATTCATTAATTGTTTCAAGGCTTAAGTTTGTATCTGCTACTACCAAAAAAAAGTACAATTTTATCAATTCCTTGCTCACAGTACTTGTCAATAACCAAAGAGGGGAACGATATAGTTTTAATCAAGAAAACTATCTTAGGGCTAGGGAGATAGCTCAGCAGTCTAAGCGCCCGGCCGGCAAGCATGAAGAACAGGTTTGCTCCCCTCCATCCCATGCCATGCAGGCCCTGGAACCCTGGGCCCATGGTGCTGGCCCCGAAACCTGGCCTGGTGGCAGGCATGTCTGTATCCCAGCACAGGGGAGCCTGAGACAGGAGGGTTATTGCAGCTCTGAACTGTGTAGTGTGAATCTGTATAAAATAAAATTAAAAAAGCAAAAAATCCGAAAGCTATCTTAGTGAAAGATCTTCATGACTTACAAAGATCCTGTGAATACATAATGAGTCAAGCACAGAAGAGGCCTCTGCACCTCACATCTTAAACTTTACAGGGATTAGGGCAGAGTTTAGAAGGCAAATAATAAACCAATTTAAAAATCAAAACAGATAAAATAGAATCTTCCATGAACTGGAATAGGATGGATAATATAATACAGACAGACAGGTAAAGGTCTTTTGTCAGAGAAAGCCTCTTTCCAAGGGAGCCATGAGGCCCAGGGTGCAGAGCAGCTGTTGCCCTTCCCAAGCAGAGGAGGAGGAAGGAGACAGAGTCCGAGGGAGTGACTAGCCCACAGGCTTGGGGCAGAGCAGGCTGGCTGCAGGCAGCTGAGGGAGAGCAGAAGTGTGTTTAAAAACTAGTGCTCTTGAAAAGCACATGCTTCCATACGGAAGCCTAGATTCGCATCATTAAAAACATTCTAATAGATTTGTGGCCCACTTGTTCAAATAATTAGGAAGCCTACAATACTTTCTGTTATAAATGGATTCTCTTTAAATGTCACAGACCAGCTGATCTCTTATCAGCAAATGTGACAGCCTTGGTGCTGGAGCCAAACTATGGCTGTAACTGATTGAAAACAAAAGGTACAGTTCTGAAATGAATATTGATTGCCATTCTTTACATCAGTGTCAAGATCCAAGAGAAACAACAGAAGTGGGCCTGGCCTGTCACTCGTCCACTGATGCCACTTGCTGAATGACTGCTTGTTGCCCTGCATCAGGGTTCTCTGCGGCAGGTTGCCACAGTGCTTTCTGATTCTCATGATTTAACAAATACAGACACAGCATACTTTTAAGTTTCATTTGTATTCTTAAAATTTTCCAATTATTTTTCCAGTGCAACCAACAAAATATTAAATAAAATCCTGTTTCCTAACGTTTGTCATTTTCTCTGATGCAAATATATACCTTTCAGGGTTAATTTCAAAGGACTAATATGAATTAGTTGAATATGAATCAGGAAAAGTTATATAGAAGCTTATTAGTGTGTATTTCCAACATAAACAACCCTATATCTTTTTTAAGCAACACAGAAGCCTAGGCAATATAAAATAATTTGAATGGAATGAGCCTTCAGTAGATACTGTACTTACAGTGCAATTATTTCATTGTGAGACTACATATATGGCATTTATAATGGTCAGTTTTAGTGATTGGCTTTCTAAATTTCTGCACATTTCACAGTTGGACTTCCACTAGCAAACGCGAGCCTCCAACCACATCAGCTTGACATGACATAAAGTGATATATGAGGCTTCAAATGTAAACAGGGACATATCTGCTCAGGTCTTTGAAAAACCAAGGCAGGGAGATTTTACTTCATTTAAAAAATAAAGAAAAACCACTGGAGGGTTGAAATCCAGAGCGAGATATAATTCCATTTGTGTTTTAAAATGTTCCCTCTGAGTGATCCGGAGAACTGATTTCAAGAAGGTAGAACAACAACAAAAAAAGACAGGAAGAACAAAAGCAGGGAGGCCAGCCAGGAGGCGCTGAAAATGGTGTAGGGAAGAGTTAATGGAGGCTCAGAAGAGCTGCAGGGTTGGGATGGGGTTTTCAAGGCAGGTTAACAGGGTTTATTGATATACCGAGGCGAGAAGGGAACAGCACAGCCTGAAACTCAGGCAGGGAATCTCACATATCATAGCCACAGAAGCACACACTTGTTCTTCTATTTTGTGTCATAAGAAACTTTTCTGAAAGCTCAGTAACATAAGAGACACAGATAGAAGAGGCCAGGGGCTGAGCAGGCTCGGCTCTTCCTGCCTGTCAGTCAGTCAGGATTACCTCAGAGCTGTCAGGGCTCAAGCACGGACAGTTTCATTTTAACTTAAAATTTCTAGTTTTTAAGTATGACTTGTAATGTAACTACAACATAATACTCTGACTTCTGTTCATTTATTTGCTTGTTTTCAGATTTCTGTCTAAACTTCGGTTCTAAACTTCACAAATTCTAAGGGCAAAGTGAAAGGAAGAGAGAAGAGGAAAACAAATCCAAGATGACTTCTAGATTTCTGCCTGGAGAGCAGTAGGATTTACTCTTCAATTGCTGACAAATCCATGTAAAGCCAACAAGATATCCAATCAAAAGTCAAGAAGAAATCTTGAAGAAATCGACAAACCAGTTAAAATATTAAAACTTGTTTTGAAAAATAGTTGTGAAGAACTTCATACAGATGCTAAGCCACACTGTAAAATCTTAGTAATTCTGAATATATACACAATATGAACCAGTGAAAGAGAATAGTCTACAAGTATATGGAAATTTATTATAAAGTAATAACACTACAAATTATTGTAAACATTTCACACTATTGGTAATGTTGATTGAATAAAAACTAGAAAATTGTATTTAACTCATAACAAAAATTTCAAGTTAATTTATTAAATTATAAATGTGATTATTAATACTAAAGATAAAATATTTGTGACTGGTGAAAAAATAATTTGTGAATTAATACGTGCAAATCATAAATCAAAGGACAGGAAACAGTGCAACCTAAATTTCAGTGAAAGAGTTCTGCCCAGTGTTACATAAAGGGACTCAGAACAGAAGTTCTTTGCATAAAGAACATGACAAAGCCTTTTATCAAGAATTTTTTTTTTATTTAGGAAAAATTTATTTATTTATTTATTTATTTATTTGACGTAGGGTCTTCCTATGCAGCTGGACTCATATTGACCCTCCTATATTAGCCTCTCCAGTGTTGGGATTACAGTCATGTGCCACCATGTCCGATTTGGGGGCCAGCTCAGTGCACCCAGGTTTTCAAGACTAGCATGGCATTTAGTATGGGGGATCAAACTCGGGTCCTTGTACTTGCCAGGCAGGCACTTAGACAGCCAAGCTATCTCCCCAACTTTTATTAAAAATTCTTATCAGCTAGGAGCTGGGGAGATGGCTCAGTGGAATAATTGCTTCCCTGGCAAGTGCAAGGGCCTGGTTCGGCCAAAAAAAAAAAAACTAAAAAAGAATTTTTACCAGCTAATGTGGTTTAATAAAAGCAACACAGAAAAGTATGTATTTTTTTCATTTTGTGGGGAAAAAAATGTCCAAATAGCTAGTATTAGAAGAAATGTTCCTCTGAATGATAATCAGAAAAATAAAAATAGAAAAGAATGGTACAACTTAATAACTTTCAGGTACACAGAATTCAGCAAACTGGGTACCATAAAGGAACAGTTTTTTTTTTGTTTTTTGTTTTTTTTTTTCTTTTTTTTTTGAGACAGGGTCTCACTATGCAATTCAGGCTGGCCCTAAAGTCACTATGTTACTCAGGCTGGCCCTGAAGTCACCTTGTCCCTCAGGCTGGCCATTCACTGCTTCAGCTTCCTGAGTGCTTACAGAACACCCAGATTGGCACAGTTTTCCAGGATGAGTAGTTGGAAGTATCCTTAGTGGAAAAATAATGTGCAAAATACACATAATACGGTGTAAGGTAACAAGATAGCATCCTCAGGGTCTGGATGGATACAGAGTGACATGGGCACATGAAGAAATATGACACTGTGAAAGAATACACAGAAAATGGATCATGATGTAGTGAGAAGCAATGAGCAAACTTTTTAGCAATATGGCTAGAGTTCAAAAGTAGCACTTAGTGAGAAATGTAATAGGTAAGGTAATAGCACAGTATTACTGATGTATTTATGCATTGTAAAATATTTTCTGTTTAAAGATAAAGTTCAATTTAAGCAAATTTGATAGTGTGACTGAAGAATAAGGACACATACATTAGGTTCAGGAAAGCTAATGAGCTGGAGATAGGAGGATGAAGAGAATATAATAGTTTTGTATTCCTGATGAAGGAAACTAAATATGTTAGTCTGACACATTAGTACATTATTGTATAATTATGCAGATTAGGAATCTGGCATAGTTCTCTTCAACCTAAAATCTAGCAGATCGTAGGTATATGTGTCTTTCTGTGGGGCTAAAGGAGAATTTTTAGCTTCTCTTGGCCCCTTCTTTCATCATTTGTTGCCTCCTATTTCCACCTAGAAGGACCTTTGTGATTGAAAGGGTCACATCCAGTTAAGCCAGGATAATGTTTCTACCTCAAAGTCTCTAATTGCCTCACAGCTGCAGTGTTCTATATGTCACGTACAATAACCCATTCATAGATTCTAGATATTTGAATATGGTTTCCTGGGGGGGGAGAGTGACATTAATTTTCTTACCACCATGATGAAAATAAATACTAAAGATGGAACAATCCAGGAAGAGTGGCAATAGTTTTCACCCAATGACAAAGTCAATTCAGTTCCACGTGCCTGAGGCCAAAATAGCAGAAAAAAGAAAGAAATTATGAGATGGGGGCACTGCCAACAATGTTAAAGGACACAAAAAGGCCAATAAAGATCAGGACACGGGAAGAAAATACTGAGTGTGGCAAATCTGTAATAATTAGTGGCTTTAATCAAAGCAATTTAATGTGAAGAGTATAGCGGATGGAGGACAGGAGATGAAGTGAGGGCAAAATGAAAAAGCACAGTATCTCTTTTACAGCCTGTATTTGTTTTATGAAAAAAAAGATCTACTTGAAATGCCATCAAACAAAAGCAGATTAATGGAAATTATTCCATCCCCTAATGGATGCCATGCAAAGTTTGTACACTTTCAGAATCTGTTTTCAATACCTTAGTTGAAAAAAAGCCAGATTAAAAATTATTTACATAGTCCCACCACAGCTGCATTAGAAGAATTGCATGAGTATATTGAAAGAATACACAGGAAAGTCTTCACAGTAGTTGAAGCATGTTGATAATATTATTATATTTAACTTTTCCTATAGTTTCCCCAATTTTTATTATGGAAGTAATCATTTTTTACATTATTATTAAGTGTTTAGATGTAAGGTGAGTTCTCAGAAATGTTATTTAAAGAACTACAAACAAAATGTTAGTATTTCACTTAAATGTGCATTATAATAAAGAATCTACAAAATCAGGATGAAAATGGAACTGGATCCATTAACTGGAGCTCAGTTCATTAACTACAAGGAAGTTAATTAAACCTCTGGGCTAAGCTATCTGCTGCATGGAAGATAGGATCTCAAATACTCTTGATACTTCAAAGATTTCATGAGAAAGTCTACATTTAAGTTATATTCTTATCTTCCCATTTATCTTTCAGTTTCATGTAAATCTACCTCATTCAAAGCTTACCAGAAAAAGGAGAAATCTTTGAACTCTTTCTAGTACTAGAGTTCATAAATGCTTGTTAATTTGCCACAATTGCAAGTGACAATGTCAACCAGTTTCGCTTTTTGAACACCAGCATCTATTTTTATGGATCTCTAAAGCTCGGTGTATGCACTTGCCTGGTTTTTGCCTTCCTTTAGGTAATGTCTGCTTTGATAAGGGAGAAAGGAAGACTATATTAGAGGTACCAGGGAACTTTAGGAGATCAACTACTATTTGTCTTAGTAGAGCACGCCCTCTGGAAATACAAGGAGAAAGCACTTTGCTGTAATCCACCTAAACACTGCTAACCTGAATTTCTTCCACCTCTCTTGGTACAGGTCTGGAAACAAACCACACTTACTGAAGTACACCAATGCCCATTTCTGATTTGTCAGTGTTTCTTTAGACACCTCAGTCTCCAAAGACTTACAAATGGCATCCCTGTGAGCCTGAGAGTGTAGGAAGGAGCAAGATGCCTTCTGGCTAGAAGGGCCAATTCCCTGCCACTTGCCTGACTGTCAGAAAAAACAAAACAAAAAAACACTTCCCTGCAAAATGGCATCTGTTCCATCTCTGCCCTCAGTAACAGCCAGCTGTTTCCAGTTATTCTCACCTGCTGACCAGGTTCTCACAGGATGAACTCTCACTAGGGGTGAGGCAAATAAAACCAACCAAGACTGCATGATCAAGCTGTTTCAAAACCTTTTTTTGTGCGGCTGGGGCCATGAACTTGCCCTGGATCTTTCATTTCCTGGAACTCACACTGTAGCATTTCTTTGCGACACTCTCCTCGCAATGCTCATCTTCCCCGGGCCTCCCATACCAATATCCTCTGAGTTTCTGAATACCAAGCCCCTGCCTGGTTACCGCCCAGCTCAGCTGAGCATAATGACATGGGGATAGGCACTGTGGGCTATTTAATTTTTTTTTTGGCAGCAGGGGTGGGAGTTAGTAGGGGAATGGTGGGGTATTTCCTGAACCAACTTTTGAGTGAGATTAATGTTGTATGATTTAACTTGTTTCGTACACCCGAAGATACTTTTTCTGTTTCTAGTATGGTATGGTCATCAGTAATCGCCAATGTGCACAGATTTAATCTCTTTCAAAGTATTCTTTTAAGATGTTCCTTCAAGACACCCATCTGGATGCTGAATTTTTAGGTTAATGTTTTTTCTAATGTATTTAGTACAGCGTCCACACAGACCGGACTCATAGTGATCCTCCTGTTTTCAACCTCCTAGAGGTAAAAACCTAAGGCATGGAATAGCTACTTTGTACTATTACAGGCATATGCCCAGTCTCAGTCACTATCTCAGCATAACTCAGGGGCGGGGCCAGCCCAGCAAGATGGGATGGAATTTTCAGTTAATCTTGAAGTACAATGATTTCAGCTGAAATTATGCTGCAGTCTCAAATTTTCTCCCTTAAAATTTCACTATGTTTAATCTAGTTTTAGGAATATACTTAATAATTCCACTATTGGAATACTAAATCTCCTAAAGAAAATCCATTGTATTGAACTAAATATGTTTGCTTTAAATGTGGAAGAGAAGAAAAGGTTTCAGATTTTGAGTGCAGATTGGCTGCACTGGGTTCAGAGCCTTTTCCTACAATGACTTTGGAGGAGCACAGGTAGTTTCCTGGGACACTGACTTCTTTGTTGTAAAAGGGACAAAAACAGTATTTCCATAATAGCTACTTTGTACTATTTTTACTAAGAGTATTTCTGACAATATTTCCTTATAAAGAAGTTGTTTCATCAATGCTGACATATCAAAAAATAGAAAATTGGTAACCTAACCATTTGACTATATGTGTGGGAAATAGCTAAGAGTGCTGTGATAGAGGAGCTAAAGACAAAGAACAAAGAAAAGGATTTCCCATGCTGAGGTAGGTCTTTTCCAGTGGTTCCATCTTCTAGCCATTGAAGTTAGCTATAATGAAAGTAATACAGATAATTATATTGAAGATGAAAGAGAAATGGAAATGCTCTCTGAGAGGTAACAACCTAAGGCATGGAATTTCACAGGCCATAAAGCCTCCCCTCATTTTTAATTGTCTACAAAGAAAGCTTGGAAATGTCACACATCAGGCACTCTCCTGGCTTCCATGGCTTGGTCGAAAGTCAGAAGCCCACCAGCCTTTTCCTTTCCAGAGATCCCTTGTGCCATGTCACAATGTCTTCAACATGCTGGAGATCTCACTTTGAAAATGCCACGGGTGCTTGTTCAACACCACCATGGATACATCTTCCTGCCAAGATTTCCCAAGAAGATGAGATTTAAACTTAGGTTTTTATTCGTCGGAAAACCCTTATCAATATCAAATTTCATGAACTTGCTTGCCAAAGCGCTTAGTCTTTTCTTTTATAACAGACAGTGTTTTCCCAAATTAAGTCTGTTTTCTGACTACAGAGATCATGCACTACACCTTGTCTGGTGAAAGAAAAATCCCTTCTTCTTAGAAGTTCTGTGTTCTTGATAGCTAAGGAACTGAGGCAAAGTAGTTCAAAGTAATCCAGTCCTTCTAACCAGTTGAGCTTTCATTTCATACTTCACTACAGTTCCCCTAATCCCCACTCTCTGTATGGGTGTCAGTGTGTGCCAGACACACAGCAGGTTTCAAATCCTTGCTGATCCCTTGAGATGCTACACAGTGCATGACGAAGTTTGGCAAGCTTGTGTGCAGAGACTTCTAAAAATTATGGAAGCAGAACAGAGGCAGGGTTACCATCAGTTTTACTCTGTGTTTAAGACCACTGAATCAGCTTGCTGCTTCTAGGAACACTCCCTTGTCTAACAGACATCACCCTGATTGGGATCAGAGCAAACAGCTGGATTCACAAAGGGGCACTAACTAGTGGCTGAGTCACACACACACACACACACACACACACACACACACACACACACACACACACACACACACACACGCCAGCCCTCATTGCATCTTGCAAATACAAGACTTACAAATGAGTGCTTGAAGACTCATTTCTCACTCTGACCTTTGGGTCAATGATGTCAGAGAAATTATTTCTGAAAGAAGCTCTGCTGTGGGAGCAAACTATCAGGACCAGCAATAACGAGCAGCACTTGAAGGTCACAGCTGCTGAGCAGCTAATTGTAACTTGAAAACCTGAGTCCCATGCTATCAGGGCTCTTGCTGATGAACTTCGTTGCTGTTGCTGTTGTTGTTGTTGTTTTTCCCAATCTGAATCAAACAAGCTTTTTACCTAAGTTGGAAGATGAAGCTAAGTACAGAGCAGATTTCCTGTCTACATCAACTCATGCATAGCTGACTGGCCCCCAACACCACCTATACACACTGTACCCTGGTGGCTTTCATATAACTTACGTACACCTTTTGATTACCAAGTCTGTTGTCGATCACCAACTCTGCATACATATTGTTTTAGTTTGTTGACTGCTTATGATTATAAAACAGAGTCAGTGAAACCAAAAAAATGCTTTCCTCCTAAGGGATCTTTTTATGGTCATATGGTAGAACACATCAACTTCATTTGAAATGTAGGCATTTATATACACTAACGCTGGGTCCAGTGAGGAGAAAATAATACTTCTCCAGGCTAACAAAAATGATATTGGATAATGAAAGAGACTTCTTGCTTTCCTCAATAATTACTGGGAAGAAAATAATGCAGAGGTGAGGAAACGAAAAGCCTGCTATTAGAAAATTAGAGAGTATGTTACACACGGGAACTCTGTTCAAACCTCGTGTTGCTGCAGCGGTGATGGGAATTGGTGTCACTCGTTTCTTTCTTTTCCTATTTTAATCACCCTTTGTAATTTCTTCCCACGTAGGAGTTAGAGCTCCAGATTTCTATCACGTGTCTACAGATGCACATTCAATTACTATCCCCATACAGTTAGCAACACAAGCTTGCTGGATTAACGAAATGAAGCGCTTTTGGTGATGCCACTGCAGCTAGAAATTTCCACACTGAGTTCACCTCTGCAAGCCACTGAAGTTCTCGAGGAATCCCTGGGGTTGTCGCAGAATGATGCAAGGCACTTCCTTTGCCTTCCACTCCAACCCCTAGGGGACAGGGAGCAGCTTACTCAAAGCCCAGGAACCAACAACTTAAATCAGAACTGCAGCCTGTTAGTGTAATGCGAGTTAGCTATGGAGAACACCCATCACCCACCGGATGCCAGTGGAAGCAAGGCACCTAATTGTTTTACTAAGATTCAGGTCTATGAACCTACATGCACACAGATAGTCCCACTCCTCTTTCTTTATATTGCTCTGCATAATAGGCTTCTATGTGATATGTCACTATTTTACTTGCAACTATATGCTTTCATAGGTGGTAGTTTCCACAACACAAGCATTTTGCTATTTTTGCATTACAATAAATATTTATTGTCTTAGTATTGTAAGCCCTGATTAATATTAAAAACTCTGGCATATATATGATTAATAAAGCAAAAGCCCTTACTTAAAAGATTTTATAATGAAGTAAGATCAAAAGGGGCACATGTTCATATTACATCTATATAGTATGTTGTGTATATGCAATTATTACATATACTACATATGTATTCTTTAAAACCTCTTTGACTATGATACTGTCGCTGCACAAAACATGTATCTATATTTTAAAATGTACTATAGGCTCTGTAGTGCATTTAAGTGCCAAGTACCCCCATCTGTATTTATGCTAATTCTTACAAACTGCCAATAACACATACGTGCATATATTTCCCTCACCCTTGCTTCTCTGTTTAACTAGAAAAATGATGAACTCCAAGTAACTAAATTATCTATCAAATCTCTTGAAATCTTATATCAAATTGATATGGCACCACACAAAGCAGGGGTGCAGACAGACTTAAATAATGAATTAAGTACTACCTTCATTTCCTTAGAACTGTGCAAAGAACAATGCAAACTGAAGAAAAAAAGTTATCTCCCTGCAGTCTATGATTACAAACTCAAACTGAGTCCTAGAATGTTTTAGCCATAAGAGCTAAAATAAGCAAATTTCTCTCTCTCTCTCTCTCTCTCTCTCACACACACACACACACACACACACACACACACACACACACGGTCCAAATAGCCAAATATTGTAGAAAGATTTTCTTTCCATGTAGGAGTAAATCAATTACTTTATGGTTAGACACATTGTTTAGGTGGGAATCGAACCCAGAGCCTAGTGCATGCTAAACACACAATCTGGCTGGGCATGGTGATGCATGCCTGTAATCCCAGCACTTGGGAGGCTGAGGCAGGAGGATTGTTGTGAGTTCGAGACCAGCCTGAGCTACAAAGTGAGCTTAAGGCCAGCCTGAATTGCATAGTGAGACCCTGTCTCAAAAAGACAAAAGATAAATAAATAAATAAATAAACACACAATCTGTCAAGCAGAGTATAAGTGCTTCCTTGTGCTATGATGCTTGGTTATGAACCTAAAGGCCCAGGAAACAACTAACCTGCAGAGGTAGTCACAAATGTTACACAATTTTTCCTTGCTGTCTTTCCACAATTACACGAATCCTTTATGGGGTAATTCATATTCTTACCTAGATTTCCTCTTTGAGGATGATATTGAGATCTTTGGCAAAACTCAGATTGAACTAAATTTCCATTATTTTCAAAATCCATATAGAATTGGCTGATGGACCCTTGGAAATATATGATGTTTACAATTAAAGTCTTTAATTTTCTCAGAAAATTGTACTGCACTTTTTGTCAATTATGAAATTCAATGTCCAGATAAAGAATAAGAACATAGGTGGAATCCAAGGCCAAAAAATATTTTTAAAACCTCACACAATAATTTCAAAGCTTTTTACTTAATATACTACATTTTTAAAGAAATTAACAAAAGTGCTTTTAGTTTTTCAACTAAGTATGTGGTCATCATATCTCAAATATTTTTCCCAAGTATAAATTAAAACTGGAAATTTGTACATTTCAATAATGTTAATAGCATAAATTTATATAAAACTTCCATTTAGATCCATTTAAAATTAAAAATTCATTTGCCTTCAGAGTAGAAATCTTACAAATACACTCAAAAGGGTTTTTTCTTTAAATATTACATAACATCATATTAAGTAAGAACTTTATAATAGTCTACCCAACCCACAAGTGTTGTAGATGGGATGTTAGATAATTGATCCCAATTGACATAGTTTTGTAAGTAGCAGGCAATGGACAGCAAATAAAGCAACTATATAAATTATCACCCAAACCAGAATACTTTTGAGAGTGAAGCACAGCACCATCACTTTAGGATGACAGATGTAAGCTGGATATCTCTGGGCAAACGTGGACATTTGGCTAGGTTAACTATGTATGTTGATTTATTTCAAAATATTCCACCTGGTATTGAAGATAGAAAAAGAGACAGGTAAAACTTGGCTGTTAAATTACATATTCTATAGGAATAGCCAGGAAGATATAGGCAGAGTTCATAAGATACACTGAGAATACAGAGTAATGGTTTGAGAAACTTGTAGTGTAGCACTTAGCTACAGTGCATGAGGTGCTGCTGATCCACAGTGTTGCGAACGGAAGGAGGGAAGGATGGGAAGAAAGGAGAGAGGAAGGAGGGAAGGACGGGAAGAAAGGAGAGAGGAAGGAGGGAAGGACGGGAAGAAAGGAGAGAGGAAGGAGGGAAGGACGGGAAGAAAGGAGAGAGGAAGGAGGGAAGGACGGGAAGAAAGGAGAGAGGAAGGAGGGAAGGA
>PVKA01032981.1:0-24816 GCA_004027165.1 Ctenomys sociabilis | reverse complement strand
CAGCTGTGGGACAGTTGAGAAGATACCACAGTGGTGGCCCCAGGATTGCAGGGCTGTGTCTAAGGCAGGGGCCACCATTTCTACCAGGTCAAGAAATGGCTTGGAAGCTATGGCTGGGTCATGCATGGATACTAGGAGCAAAATGTGTGTCGGGAGCCATTTAACAAAAAGAATATTAAATGCCACCATTTGTGTCTTTTTAACCTTATTGTACTGTTCTGTTTCTTCCCAGAATGGACTCTTAGTAGCTACCAGTACCACTCAGAGCCACCCAATGGCTTCTGGCCCTGTCCCTCCCCTTGGAGAAGAGGGGCTGACCCTCACCAGCTAGGGCATGGCCCCAGGGCTGTGAGAGCCCTGACCTTTGACCCCTCTTGGGAAGGGGAAGCTGCCCTGGGTGTTCCACTGGTGTGGACAGGCCCACTTCTTCCTGCCTAGGGCTTTTTGTTCCTTTGCAAGGGTTGGCCTTAGTCATGAAGAGAGGATGGCAAGGTGTCCTCAGGAGGCACTAACAGGACTGTGCATTTCCTCAAGCTCCTGTCTGGCGGCCTCTGGGGCTCCAGGAGGTTATCTGGAAGTGGGGAGGAGACCAGGCTTTCCCCACTAACAGGGAAGTTTACAGATCCTGAAATTTGGGAAATAACTTTCTTGTGAAACCTAGAGTTCTTAGTTTGTTGCCAGTAATGAACAGTGGCAAGCAGCCATTTTTGTATCAAAATGAGAAGAGCCACCTGCTCTCAGCCCAGAGGCTGCACAGAGCTCCGCTGCATAAGAGGATCTATGACCTAGGCATTTGGGAAAGGTTTTTCCTAGAAGACCTTATTGCTAGGTAAAGTAACTCTCTGAACACAATTTCTGGCTCTTGTTAACCAACAAACTTGGTTCTATAGCACCCTCAAAATGTCTGGTCTCACAAATAGAAACAATTAGAACTCAGGCGTGGTACAGCTGGGCCCATGCTTCCTGTCTTGCTCCCTGCTTCTGGCCTGCAGACTTCAGATCTGGAAGGCAGCTGAGAGTCCCCTCGAAAACCTGAGCTCTCCCTCCCACCCCACTTTATAGCTGAGGAGCCAGGCCCAGAGCAGGGAAAGGATATGCCCAGAACCAACTAGGACTAGAAGGCAGTCTACACTGGACTTGCTCTGAACCCTGATTCCTCAGCCTCCAAAGCCCGAATTTGTAGCAAAAACCACAACTTGGGTTTCGGCTTGGTTCAGACACTTGCCTACCTGTCAGAGGCTTGGGTACTGGTGGAGGGGGCAGTCCTAGGAAAGCTGGGGGCTTCTTGTATAGCTCGAAGTCCAGGCGGCGCCTGTCCCAGGGCCATCGCTCTCGATCCAGCGTGGGCTTCAGCACGTTGGCAAACAGTGCACACTCCACCCACTCCTAAGTGGGGAGCAGATGGGTCAGGAGAGGAAGGGCCCTGCGGACATGCCCAAGACATACCCCACCTTGCAGACCTCCTTCAGCTCTTGGGCAGGTGGCAATCTGAAGTCTTGGTAGCCTTTGGTGCCCTTCTGAAGACCGGTCACTTGGAACCCACTGGCTGTGAGCCAGGCCTGGCGAGATTTCTCCTGTGCTTTCCTCTCCTCTTCCTCAGGGTCTGCAGGTTGCACCATGCCCGAAAGGTAATTCTGTGAGTATGTGAATCTCTTCTGTGGCTCCTAGAAATGAGGGGAAGGCAGCGGTGATGAGAACTGTTGGGGGCAGCCGTGGACATGGCTGAGCTGCCACCAGCCAAGGAGGGGTCAGAAACAGCTGAGGCACAGTAATAGTTAATTGGCAATCTACGTGGTACATTTGTATGAAGGCAGCCATGTGACAGTCCCATGAAGGGCAGGTTTTTGTCCCCTTTGACAAGTGAAGCTGTTGCACTTGCAGTGGTGCTGAAGGCTTTTCCCACCTGAAGGCTCCCCCAAGAGCCCCCCCAAGCAGAACAAGAAGGCCCTATGGGGGCAAGGCACCTGCCATTTGCAGCCATGTAATTCTGAGGATCCACACGGCCTCAGTGGGGAACAAGACTCCTCCCAGAGCCAGACCGCTCACCTGCTCCCCCAGCCAAGCAGCTTTCATCTCGCCCCTGAAGTCCCCTCCTGACCTATGGTCAGAAGTGACTGGCCAGGTGCCATTAGCCTGTCACTCACCTTGGCCATCTCTTGGAACAGCTCTTTTTTGGCAAGCTCTGAGGAGTTCAGGGTCTGGATGCTGTAGTTGTGGACAGGCCCAGTGGCGGGGGAAATCCTCAGCAACTTCACCACATGCTCAGGGGGCCTCTTGGCACCTTCAGAGGCTGTTATGTTTCTCTGCAGAAAGACACCAATCATGTCCCATGCCCAGTGTCCTACCACTGACTGCCACTGCATGTGTGACAGCCTCCTACACGCAAGAACTGGCTCAGCTTGGAAACTCATGATGCTGTTTCATCCTAGAACTAGGACACAGGCCATGTAGTCCAGCCTATGCAAAGTGGAGCCCAGAGGGCCAGAAATTTGAGAGGGACATCCCTAGTTACTATTCTTCCACCTGGCTGATAGCAGTGCTGGTTTGTAGCTCAGATGATCAGAAATAGGTACTGTTCTCCTGGTGTGGGTGGGGGTCTGCAGCCCTAGAGGAGCAAGGGCTGCCATCTTTGACCATGCTGGTACCAGGGGTGGCACCCAGGGGCAGGCAGCAACCAGGGGCAGATGGCACTGCAATACCTCTCCAGCCCTTTTTCTTTTGAGACAGGGCTTGATAAATTGCCTAAGCTGGCCTAGAACTTTGAACCCTCCTGTCTCAGCTTCTTGGGTGGCTGGTTGTGCATGTGCCACCGGGCCTAGCTTGACTATGGTTAACTTCTAGTGTTGAGCCCATGCGGATTGTGGCCCTCCTCAACAGGCCCGGTGTGGGACCAGGCCTACCCCTTGGGCAAAGAGGATTAGAAAGAGGTGACCTCTGGCTAGGGTGGCCTCTCGAGATGCGATGGGCTGAGCAGGTGAAATGGGGGAGGTTTATTTTTTGTTTTTGGTGCAGAGAACCAAGCCCAGCTAGGCAAGCATTATACTGCTGAGCCAAATCCCCAGCCCTGAGCAGGTAGAATGGAAGATAAAATGTATCTTTTGCTTTAAAATGTTTTTTTCCAAAATGAAAAAAACTCTCTTACTTGCAGAGGCTGAGGCAGGAAGACCACAAGTTGAAGCCCAGCAAGCAATTTAGCAACTTAAGGAGACCCTGTCTCACAGAGTAATTAAAAAAAAAAAAAAGTTTTGGGGGTAAGGTTCAGTACAAAGGCCCTGCGTTCCATCCCCAGCTAAAAACATGGTGACCTTAAGCCTGGACTTGGGAAATCTGGGTACAGCCCAATACAGGGCAAGGGCTTCGGTTGTGATTGACTAAGTGAAGGAAGAGACTTCAGTCAGGATCCCCATGGCTTGGAGCAGCAGGGACCAAGGCAAAGCAAGTCGCGAGCTCGGACCATGGAGCACCTTCATGACTGCACTGCAGAAGTCACACAGGGCTCAGATCTTGTCGCGGACCATGTGTAACCTCAATAGCTTGGCTTCTGCCTTTCGAGGGGTCTTCTGTGGGAGGGGTGGTCTGAATTAGTCTTGCCACTGCCAAAAGTTAACATGTCCCACTCTTCTCAAACCCTGCAGTTGTGGGTGCAACCTGGGGATGCACGCTTCCCTGCTACTCCTTCCAGTTTGGAATTCCAGTTGTGGTTGTAACCAAATAGATGGTAGCTTGAGGAAAGCAATAGTCAGTAGTCAGTAGCGATTGGGTGCCTAAGATTCTCTGCCCAAGGCTGGTACTGGAAGGAGAACTGGACTTGATGCCAAAATAACAGGATAACTGGACGTCTGAAAACTATATACAGCGTAACAGACAGACTGGGAACTGAAGAGCCAAAGCCCAGTTATCAGAAGAGTTGTTAAAGATTTAAAGTACAGGTAATCATTCTTAGTAGGCAAAGACAGCTGGTAATCATTCTTAGGTAGGCAAAGACAGCTATACAGGTAATCATTCTTGGTAGGCAAAGACAGCTATGAAGCAGCAGTGGCCGTGAGAATGGTACTGGGTACAGAAATGTTCAGAAGAGCCGGCCGTGGTGCATGTCTGGAACCCCGGCTACTTGGGAAACTCAGGCAGGAGGACTGCTGGTTCGAGGCCCACCCGGGCTTCAAGCAAGGCTCTGTCTTAAAATTAAAACAAAAGTGGTGGCAATGTGGCTCAGTGGCAGGGTGCTTGCCCTGCATGCTTCACAAGGCCCTGACTCAGTTCACAGTACTGGAAATACAAATCCAAAGTACCTAAAATATACTACAGAAATGATACATCTGCAGAGTGAACTAATGAAATGAAAATAACCAGCTTGTAACATTTCCAGAAAGCAGGTCTGGATCAAAAAGAGAACTAGAATACCTGGGCCCAGAGGGTGGACAGGGAATCAGCAGCATCCAAATGATAGAGGTCCCCATAGGAGGGGAAATGAGAATAGGGAGAGTTGAAGAATTAATGCGTGTCAGAACGAACAGAAATTCCAAGCCCAGTATAAAGTAAGACCTGAGGGGAAAAGCGCAAAGATAAATCTTCAAAACTTAAGAAAAAAGAGCAGGCTACAGAAGTATCACAGTGATGTCAGGCTGCACAGGGGTGACACTTAGTATAACACTGAAGACTGGACTTAGGCAAACCATCTGGTTAATTGTGAAGGAAAAGTCAAATTAGGAGGAAAGAAAAAAATTATGGAAGGGGGCCTCTATAAGTCTCAGTATCTATGGAACACATTCATTTCATAAAGAGGAAATTAAAGGCCTCCCCCCAGAAAAAAAAGCCTCTACTTGGAGACCTAGAGATGAACACTCACAATTAAGACATAGTTCTAAAATATTCCACAATGCTAAATTTTTAGCTAAAATGTGAGAATTAGACTTACTGGTAGGCCTTGGTCCCAGCAAGCAGCGGAGTTCTGGGTGAAAGGATGGGATGAACGCCCTGACGCCAGGCACCTTGCATGTACTACACACTAGATTCTTCTGGTCTTTAGTTTGTGGACAGATTTTTCTCTATTCTTTCATACTAAACTCTTTGGGTGACTACTATAAAATATTTCAGAAGTTACGTGTCCTGTATTGCTTCCCTGGCAAACACTGACCACAACACTCTTACCTCAGTTGGGTCTAAGGTCCTGATTATGTATGTCCAAGTAAGGTTGTGCTGTTAGATACTGAAGGACACAATTCAATCCCTATCTGGGGCAGCTCCTTTGCCATATATCAGTGTGTTTATTACTATACACTAAAGCTTTCTGGGGGGAAAAAATGGCTAGTAGACCTTAGCCCAAGAAATGGCAGCAAACAGGAATGATCAAAATTTGTAACTGGGCAAAACTGGGCAAGAGAAAAGGTAGAACCTTTGGTGTTGTAGATTAAGGCGCTCCAGAAGCCATCTCCTAAAGCAATGACAAAGCTGTCCCAAGCAACCACCAGACACTGACCAAAGTATACAACAAACCAAGAAGTGTTCAGCCATAAATGTACTCTAAAAAGTGAAAACCCCAGATAACACAATTTTAAAATGCACATGATCAGAATAGATATTTCTCAGAATAAGAAATCCAAATGGCCAACAAACATTTTTATTTACACACACACCATCAGGGAAATGTGAATCAAAGCTACAGTGAGATAATTTACATCATGTTAGGGTAGCTGTTATTAAGAAAATTAATGGGAGGCTGAAGCAGGAGGATACAAACTTAAGCCTCACCTGGGTGATTTAGTGAGACCTTATCTCAGAATTTTAAAGGAGGACTGGGGATATAACTTAGTGCAAAATCAAAAGGAAAAGGTGTGGAGAAAAGAACATGTACAATGCTGATATGAGTGTAACAGTACAATTATTACAGACAGCAGTGTGGCAAACTAGATCTGCTGCAAGATGCAACAGCCTCCCTCTGGATCTCTAGCCAAAGGTTCTGAAGCCAGCAGCCAGGAGATCCCTGTGTCCCTGAGTCTGCTGAATTATCAAGTCAGCTGGGTGCCCAAGACCAGCAGGCAGGGAAAGGAAGCATGGTGCTGCAGCCACAACTATTCAGCCAGGAGCAAGAGTGAAATCCTTCACTTGCAGCCAAGTGGAGGGAACTAGAAGACATTGAGTGAAGCAAGTCAGATGAAGATAAGCATTGCATATATTCTCCATATGTGGAAACAAATATAGAATTGATCAGTGCATGTGGTATGCGTGTAGCATGATAGCACGATGAATCCCATTATATACTGCTAATACGTGGTAATAAAAACTAAATTCTATGGGCAAAAGACACACTGAGTCTCAGATAAGCACCCAGCCAAGTGCAGCTATATTTGGAGTAAGGAAGTAAGGTTAGATGAGGTCAAGAGGAGCCCAGATCTGACAAGACTGGTGTCTGTAAAAAGACACCAGGGGGAGGTGTGGGGACACTCGCCTGTAATCTCAGCTACTTGGAGGACTGCAGGTTCAAAGTCAGCCTGGGTAACTGAGCCATGTCCCAAAATTTAAAAAGGGAGGGACACAGGGGATGTACCTTCATGTTCCCTGGAGTCAAACTCGAAATCCATGAGACTAAAAGTAGGGTCAGGGGTCAGGGAGATGGCTCAGTAGAATAAGTGCTTCCCTGGCAAGCACAAGGGCCTGAGTTCAATCTCCGGTTCCACCAAAAAAAAAAAAAAAAAAAAACCAAAACAAATAAAAGTAGGGTCAGTAAATGAAAAACTGCTAAAATTCATCAAAAAGAAGAATTTACACTTCAGATGTTTCTTTCATCATTAATAGACAAGCCATAAATACGGAAAAAATATTTGTGAATCATTTTTGATCAGGCACCTGTATCTAGAATCTACATGACGCAGCATTAAAACCAATAACCTGTTTTACAATGGATAAAAAAATATTATGTATACCCGAGATTTGTAAATTGCTAATAAGCACATCAAAATATACCCAGTGTCATTTATCTTCATAAAACATAAATGAAAAGCACAGTGAGGTGCCTGATATAAAGAAATGTTGGGGCCGGGGAGATGGTTCAGTAGAGTAAGTGCTTCCCTGGCAAGCGCAAGGGCCTGAGTTCAATCCCTGGTTCCGCCAAAAAAAAAGAAAAGAAAAAGAAAAAGAAATGTCAAGCTGTTTCATAGTAGCAATTCCTAAGATAAAAGAAACACAATTTAAAAATAATATGGGACAATATTTCCAGCTCGTTTCAGTAAATTATAGAAGATAACAGGTTACCAAATGTGTGTGGGCATAGAACGCTAAATACTTATATTATCATAAAATCTCCAAGTCTTATTTGATAGCATTGACAAGAAGTATTAATTCATACATGAATGTGATATATTCTTGTCCTTATCACGTGGAAGTGCACTGAGGGGGTAGACAGGGGACAGGACTGCTGGACTACTTAATGGGTGTATTTAAAGTTACTTAGTAACTTTTTTGTAAGGCAAACAATAACCAGAATATAAAATGCACATAACCCTTCATGGGCCTGGTCAACAACAGCACAGAAGAAGGATCCTAGCCTTAAGTTCATGTGTTATTAAATAAGAGAGAGCAAAGATGGATAAAAGTCAACTCAAGAAGCTAGAAAAAGGAGGCAGGGGAGATGGCTTAGTGGAACAAGTGCTTCCCTGGCAAGCACAAGGGCCTGAGTTCAATCCTGAGTTCAATACCTGGTTCTGCCAAAAAAAAAAAAAAAAGAAAAAAGAAAAAAATAACATGTACAAGATGCTTAGAAGTTGCTGCTGCTGGGGTGTGTGTGTGTGTGTGTGTGTGTGTGTGTGTGTGTGTGTGAATCAAACTGAGGGCCTTTGCCCTGAGTTATTCCTCCTGACTCTTTCTCATTCATTATTTTGAGATAGGCTTTCCCTCAATTCCCTAGCCTGGAGTAGAACTTGCAGCCTTCTGGTGTCCCAAGCAGCTGGGATTATAGGTATGGAGCACCTGTCTGGCCTAATGTCAACCCTTTAGGTCACACCTCCACGTAAAGCAGTTTATAAGCTTTTAGAACCTGGGAGAGGGGGACTGCAAGGAGACAAAGCAAAAACAAGACGCCTGAACCCTAGAGGCAGAGGGTGGAGTGGCAAGCCAGAGGGACTCATTTCTGGCCTATGTTTCTTGGGCCCTCATGACGAGCATACCCTTGGCAGCTCAGGCAGGAGGGCCCACATGCACCACACAGATGGATGCATGCAAATGGGACAGTTCTTTCTCTAAGATGAACTCTGCAACCCTGGCAAATGTCACATGCCTACATGCCTCCCTTCTTACCTGTAAGGACAGATGAGACAGCCAGCACTGATGGTGGACATCTCTACCCTCTTGGCCCTGACCCCTGACCCTTCCAGCCTGCAGCCCCAGGCCAGAGGCAGGTACCCATGTCCTCTGGGCAGGCAGAGAGGCCACCCACCTGGACCAGGCTGTCCCGGCACTGGCTCCTGTGCACCATGGTGGCCCGCCACTGCAGGTACTTCTCCTGGTGGGCGAGGATCTCAGAGATGAAGGTGGAGGTCCGGCACCGTAAGGCTTCTAGGTTGGGGGCTGGCTGTGGCGGCAAGGAGAGCAGCAGCTTTTCATCTGCGAGGTCCTCTTGTGAGATGGGGACCCCGAACTGTTGGTTCAGGTCTTTGAGCATGGCAGGAGATGGCAGCAGGTTTCTCATGATCACCTCCCTGAGCCGGGTGCTGGTGTGGCAGATGTCATGGATCCTGGAGTGAACAGCCACCCCTCAGCCTTGCCTGCTTGGTGACACAGGGACAGCTGTCCTTGCCTTACAAGAGGCAATGAGAAGTCTTCCTCCATTTCCCCAAACATTTAGGACTTCCCACGTCTGCTCTGCTTTTATGTGCTTGCCCTTTTCCATGTCCCCCCACAGCCCCTGCTCCACTGCGGAGCATCCCTAACAGGCTGGTGTCAGAGGCGTGCCCCAGAATCCTGCTCCAGGGAGGGCGGCACACACAGCCTCATTCTGTGCTCGTCTTGCCTCTCCTCCCTTCCAAAGGCCCTCATAGTGCCCAGTGTGGTGGTGCACGTCTGCAATCAGAGCATTCCAGGAGGCTGAGGCAGGAGGATCATGAGTCTGAGGCTAGCCTGGCAATTTAGCAAATGCTGTCTCAAAACAAAAAATTCAAGAGACTGGGCACATAGTTCAGTGCAAAGACCCTGGATTTAATTTCCAGTACCACACAAGCAAAGCAAAGCAAAACAACTAAAAACAGCCCTGCTGGTCTCCTCTCCTGGGCCTAGCATGGCAGTGCCATGTCCCCATGGACACTGCCCAGCACACATGCCCGCGGCTCCTTCATCTGGGGTAAAGCCACTGTTTCATGTCTGGCTTGCCCCCTTTCTGCTCCTCCCCTTCAGATGGGCACAACCCTATAGTGATGTCAACTTCCCGCTGCTCTGCATCAACAGCTTTCCTCTCTCCCTAATGGGGTGGCCAGCAAACTCCCAATGTGGGTGCCAGCACAGGGTCCTGCTACCCCCTGACCTCCAGGCTTGGGACTCCAAACGCTTGCTTGGCACCTCCTTGGCTTCTGGCCTGGGAACCCCCCCCCCCCCGGCTGCTGGGAAGGACAGCAAGTGTTATCCAGCCTCAGGGCAGCTTCCAAGGGTGTAGGAGTAAGGCGAAGCCCTCAGCACAATCCTTTCTCCATGTCTCCTGCACCATTTCCTTGTCTATTACTGTTATTACTCCCAACGCCACCACCCACTATTATAGCTAGTTTTTGTGGCACTGGGGATTAAACCCAGACCTTTGTGCTGAGCTACATTCCTTGCCCTTTCTAAAAAAAATAAAAATCTTGAGGCTGGCCAAATAGCTCAGCGGATTAAAGCCCTTGCAAGCAGGTGCAGAGGCGGGGGGTTCGATCCCCGGGCCTGCTGTGCCAGCCTCACCCCCTGGAGCATGCTGAGATGGCAACTGAGACTGAGCATGGTGGTGTGTGCCTATAATCCCAGCTCTTGGGAGGCTATAAACAGGAGGATCACTATGAGTCTGATCTAGTAGTTAGACTCTGAACACCCTGTAAACCCTTCCCTAAAAATACAAAACAAAAGCAAAAAAAAGAAAAAAAAAATCTTGAGAATCTTATTTGACTAAATTGTCAAATTGCCCCATTGGGGTCAAACTTTTGATTCATCTGCATCCGCCTCCCAGAGGAGTGCCCCAGCACACTTGGCTCTTTTTTTTTCTTTTTCACCACGGGATGCAGCTATGTAACCCAGATCCCTTGGGAATATCCATATGCTTCAGCCTCCCTGAGTGTGGTATTACAGACGTGCTTCACTATGCCCCTACTTGGCTATTCTTTATTAAACATTCAAGGAGCTGGAAGAAGGGGGAGGAGAAGGAACACTCTCACTCCACCCTCCCCCATCTGCCCCTCCCCCACCTGCCCTTCCACCGGGCCCCACCTGGCCAGAGCCTGGAAGACCCTGCGTGGCACAGCATTGCGCACGTAGAGTGCCTGCTGCCTCATGAGCAGCGCCACAGGCATGGAGAGGTGCACGTGGTACAGGATGGTCTCCAGGTCTGCGTAGAGCCTGTGGTGGAACAGCAGCTTCGAGTTGTACAGCACCTTGTATTCCCTACGCTGGGACCTGGGGATTCTGCAAGGAAAGGCCCAGGGTGAGACTATGCATGAGGCTTTGTCACCTATCAGCGGTTTTACTGTTGCCCCTTCCAACACAAATGGCTCCCGTGTGGTGGCACTTGCCTGGAGGCTGAGGTGGGAAGATTGCTGAACCAAGCAATTTAGCAACAGGATGGGTGGGTGGAGGAAAGGCTAGCGACCTAGCTCAGGGCTAATTCATAGGTTTTATACTTTTCTTACTCATTCACAAGATGCCTTTAACATGTTTAGGTTACTAGCACTGTTCAGCACATTGTGGTGGGTTTCCCCCCCCCCCCTGTGGTTATTGTGTTTGTAGCTTGTTTTCCAGTTTCTATGGTATCTGTTTTTAAATTTTTTTCTTTTTAATTTTTGATAGTGTCTCACTCTGAAGTTCAGACTTGTAATGGTCCTCCTATCTCAGCCTCCCCAGTGCTGGGATGTGCGCCGCCGTGCCTGGTTTCAGGCCAGCATAGCATGCTGTACTGGGGACGGAACTTGGGACCTTGCACTTGGCAGGCAGCCCCTTATGCCGCTGAGCTATTCCCCTATGGTGTCTTTAATGAGCCGAAATTGCTGATTTTAACACAGCCAATTGTATCATTTTTTTCCCCTTATTTTTTCTACTACTGTCTTTTTCAACAACTGTTTTCTCTGTTATGAGTCATGCACATGTTTTAATTTATCAGCTAAATGCATTAGTTTTGCTTTTCAAAACAGGATTTTTCTGGTGAAGTCAAAGATCACTGAGGCCTAATAGGTGTCCTGTTTTAATCTACTGAAACACCAGTTATGGAATGTGACGCCACAGGCGGAGCTGGGTAATGAACACGTGAAAAATCTCTGACTATGTTTGCAACTTGTGTATCTATGATTGTTTCAAAGTTAATGGTTAAGTTTTTGAAAAAATAATTTTAAATTTTTTTGAGACAGGGCTGAACTATGTATCTCAAACTGGCCTTTAACTCCCTATTTAGCCTAGGCTAGTCTCAAACCTGGGGTGATCTTCCTGTCTCAGCCTCCCAAGTCCTGGGCTGGTATGCACTACCACGCACAGCTTCTAAATGAATGGTCTAAAAGGAAGAAATGATTTTCTGTCTGAAACTAACCTTCATGAGTTGTGTGAGCCAGCATGTTAGACAACCCTCAGCAAATCAGGAAGAGTAGAACTTCATCAAACTGACAAAGGACATCTACTACAGCTCTAGGTACGGTCCAGCGTGGGGAAACTGAATACCACCTTGTTCTGGTGATAGGAGCAAAGCAAGGACATCTGCTCCCACCACCTCAGTGCTGCAAGCACAGCCAGCGCAAGAGAACAGAGGCACAGAGATAGGACAGAAGGAAACAGGACTTGCACATGGCATGATGATCTATGTAGAAAATCCCAAGGGATTTACCAAGACAAAGATAAAAACAAAAGCTCCTTAATAAGCTAGCATAACAAGGGCTCAGTACTTAGGCTCAGCACAGAGAAATCAATTTGTATTCTCATGTACTAACAATGAATATTCAGTAACTGAAACCTAAAATGCAATATTATTTACACTCAGAAAATAAAGTACATATACAATAAACATGTACAAAACTTACACAAGAAAAGCTGCAAAATGCCAATGAGAAAAACCAATGATGTAAGTGGAGAAACACACCATGCCCTGGATTGGAAAATTCAACACAGCAAAGGTGCCCTTCTCCCTAAAACAGCATTCAGGCTCAGCACCACCCCAACAGCATGTCTAGCAATGCTTTTGTGAGTGTAAACAGCTTATTATACAACTTGAATGAAAAAGCAAGGCATCACTACTCACTCAGCTACTGTAACCAAGACAGGCATTCAGAAAAGGACAAACACACAGACCAAAGGCACAGAGAAGAGACCCAAGAAATAGATCTGTACAATTACAACTAGCTGGTTCTTGACAAAATTGCAAATTTGTGAAGAAATCCTCAAGGGATAGTATTTTCAACAAATGGCGTTATAGCAATTAGACATCTGTAAGTACAAAAAAGGGACCAAACTTAACCTAAATTTGAACCTCATACTTTATACAAAAATCAAAATGTCATGGTGTAAATTGGAAAACTAGCAATTTTAGGTGAAAATACTCAGGGCCCAGGGCTTTGTAAGGAATTTTTATTTTTTATTTTTTTATGGAACTGGGGATTGAACTCAGGCCCTTGCGCTTGCCAGGGAAGCACTTAATCCACTGAGCCATCTCCCTGGCCCCTGAAAGGAATTCTCATATACCAGAAGCATAATCTATGAAAGAAGAAAAATCAGTGAGTATAAAAGGAAAGGATTAAGGTGAAAAGATTCATCTGGAATATTCGTGTGCATTTTCCTTGAAAAGGTCTTGCTTACAGGCCTCTCTGCAGGGAGCCTGGCTACCTCCTGAGAAAGTGTACAGAGATTATGGTGACACCCTGTTAGGGTTTGTATCTAGTTGTCCCCCCAAAGCCTCATGCAGTCATGGGCTTCTAGAGTTTGTGATTAACTCAAGATCCACCAGGATTGCGGGTGTGAGTGCTATACCCAGCCTGGGGCACACAGCCAGAATGCAGCATAAGGGAGACAGACCTACTCTCTGTAGCTATTGTTGCCGCTGCTCCTCCCATTTGCTCTTGGTCTTTGCAGCCAGCCACCTCCAACTGCTGCCCTCTGCCGTGTGCCACTCTGCCATGGAGCCAGCCGAGTGTGGACTGAAACCGCCAGTAACTGTGAGCTAAATAAAGCTTTCCTTCCTTCATCTTGGGTGCTGGGAATTTGTCCCAGCAACCAGAGAAGAGTAACTGAGACACACCTGAAGGGCTAATCACTTGCAGAGCCTAGCCAAGGCTGGTGATAGCCCTTCTAACCATGCAGGCCTGTTGGCACCAAGGCACTTTGCCTGAGCACAGTATGAGAAACTGGGAGATGGTGCAAGGCAGGGTTTTCTCTGTTGCTCTTGAAGGCTCTGTCCCCTGCCTCATTATGTGGCAATATATTACCTTATTTTCTTTTAGACAGGGCCTCACTATGTAGTTCAGGCCTTGAGCTCACTTTGAAGCCCAGGCTGGTCTTGAACCTACAAAGGTCCTCCTGCCTCATCCTCCCAAGAGCTGAGGTTAGAGGTGTGTGCCACCAAGTTGTACTTTCATAATAAACTCACTTTCATCTTTTCAAATTAATTGTGTGGCTCTTCTTTGTCTGTGTAGATCTGAACCTCAAATTTCTGTGGCCACGTAGCTGTGACTCCTTGCTGTCACACAAAGGACTCAAATCTAGAATATGCCTTTAAAACCAACAATAGCAGGGGAGATAGCTCAGGTAAGTGCCTGCCTGGCAAGCACAAGGTCCTGAGTTAGATTTCTGATACCAAAAAAAAAAAGAAAAGAAAAGAAAAGAAAACACCCCCCAACAATAAACCATCAGATATTCCAATTAGAAAATGAGCTGAGCTAAAGTCTTAGTTACTTTCTCATAGCTGAGTCAGGATCCCTGACACCCAGAGCTTAAAGGAGAGGAGGTTTATGCTGAGTCACATTTACAGTCAGGGCCAGCTGGCTTGAAAGAAGAAACAGCCTGGCAGAGAAGCAGGGCAGAGAAAAAGCTGCTCATGTCATGGTGGTGGGGACGCGGTGTCCAGGGAGGAGCAGTGAAGGGAGATGCAACCTTCTGAGTCGCCCACAGTGAGCTGCCTCTTCATGCCTGGCCTGCTTCCCCAGCAATCAGCTGTAAGCCCCATGGGAGCCAGTCACCTCCCCGGGTCCCTTAGGGAGGCATCCCCATATAAACTGTAACAGCAAAGGATGCAAAGAGACATCTTACGAAAGAGGACACAGAGCTGGCGAATATTAATATGCGAAAGCTATTGAGCATCATAGGCTACGGGGAGAAGTTCTCTAAGACCACAATGAGCTGTGGCTCCACACCTACGGTACTAGCTAAAGTGCCACGTAGCAACGACACCCCAAATTGGCAAGGAAGCAAAGGAACTGCATCTCCCATCCGCTGGGTGGAAATGAGCCGTGTTGTAGTTTCTTTGGAAACCAGGTCAGTAGTTTCTTTGAACTACAAAATCCAGGAGCCAGAGAAGGTGGGGGTCCACCAGGGAGGCTGCTCTCAAAGTCCATTTTGGCATCCTGCCACGACACGAAATCACATACATCATCTCACTCCCAGTCACTTCCAGCACTCCCCACTCTCCCTCCTTCCACCCCCAGCCCCCACAGCCACCACTCCCACCTCCATCTCCTCCCCAGCACAGGAAGTTGCCAGATCCAACCCCTGGCCACTCTGTGATCTGAAAACTACAACTTTTATCTAAAAAGGCCCTTTTGCGCTGCGAAGTTCTGCGGCCATCAGTGTAGTGGTTCTGAACAACAGTTTTGTCAACTGTATCATGATCATCAAAAGTTACAAGAGCAAATCCCCTTTGTTCCATGTCGCCTGTCTTCACACTTCACACTTTAGCCACACTTCGCAGAGAAGCCTCTCAACTTGGCTTTTGTGTGTCCTTTTACATTACCCACAAAGCCCGTCCACACTGTTGGAAGCGCCCAGGCTTCCCCAGTCCTCTTGGGAGCCTGGCTTTCTTCCGCTCAGCACAGGCTAGGCAACCTGCGTGTCCAACACACAGTGCTACAGCTACTGTCAACACAAGAGCAAAGGCCCCGCAGTGCTGCATGTGGGGCCCCTTGTTTCCATAATCTGCACATGTGACCATTCTTGGCCCACCCTCTTCCACGTCAACTGTCGGCTCAAAGCTCAGACCATGGAGAGTATCTTCACCTTGGACAGGGCCCTCCCTTCACCAGCTGCCCCTAGTGTGACCCCTAGAGTTAGGCCAGGGACTCCAGACAGAGGTTTTACCCCCATTTTGATCCTCTAGGTAACATTTTGGCATCATCCACAGATTTCAATGTTTTTATGGTTCCGTTAAAAATTTCTAAGTCCACTATGATTTTTAGACTAACAGGTTATTTAGAAATAAGTGTATTAACTTCTAAGCATATGAATTTTTCTAGTTAATAATATTTTTGTGTGAGAGACAGGGTCCCACTATGTAGCCCAGGCTAGCCTTGAACTCATGGTTATTCTGCCTCAGTCTCCTGAGTGCTGGGATTCTAGGCATGTGCCACCACACCTGGCTCTACTTAATTATTTTTTGTATCTAGGTTCATCAAACTGAACTCAGTGAATATAGATCTCTTACACACACACACACAGGTGCACACAAATACATGCAAACACTTTTTTAGATCATTGCTATAGAGCCAGGCGTGGTGGCGCAGGCCTGTAATCCCAGCACTTGGGAGGCTGAGGCAGCAGGATTGTTGTGAGTTCAAGACCAGCTTGAGCTACAAAGTGAGCTTAAGGCCAGCCTGAACTGCATAGTGAGACCCTGTCTCAAAAAGACAAAAAAAAAAAAAAATAGATCATTGCTAGAGCTCAAACTTAGGGCCTTGCCTATGCTAGGCAAGCACTTTACCACTGAGTTACACCCCAGCCCACACATACATTTTACTTTGCCACTGGGGAGAAAAACCTTTCGAGATGCAGTTCTTACACTGACTACACAGAATGAGTCAGACTAAAGGCACAGCCCCCAACACCACTCCTCTGAGGACTCCAGGCCACCTGCAGGTTCCACATGGGAGGACCCACAGGACCTGGGGCAACTGTCCTCACGGAAGTGGTTTATTATGGGGAAGGGACATCGACTGTAAATCAGCCAAGGCAGAGTCCAAGACAGCTCCCAACACTGCCTTTTACTCCCCTGTCCCTGTGCAGTCACAGTCTGGAAGAGCGCTAACAGCACCAGTCTGGGCACCTAGGGAGAGGGAGGTAGACTGCAGGGCCATGCGCTCAGGGCAGGGGTGGCGACTCCCTCCCGTGGTGGCACTGGGCTCCACACTGCTGTGCTGTGGGACCCAGAGCCCCCGCCTTCCATTGCACGGCTGGTCTTTCGAGCATGGCCAACCTTTACTTACGACTAGCAGGTATGGCCAGTCCCTGTCCCCAGCTTAAAATTCAGCTTTGGAAAGTGCACAGTGGAATGGCTTTTAGTATAGGCACCACGTTGTGTATCTGCAAATCCTCCCTCGTTGTAGAATATTTCCATCACCCTGAAAGGAAGATCTACCACTAGCCACCTGTCCTTGAGTCTATGGCAACTACTGCTTTCTTCTATCTCTACGTGGTTGCTTTTTCCAGACATTGAACAAAAATGGAGTCACACAGTAGGTGCCTCTGTGTTGAGGAAAGTGAACCAATTCTTCAATTTTTTGTGGGGGCTGAATAATGTTCTACTGCACAGATAACCCCATTTTGCTAGGCAGGCAGGCACCTGGGCTACTTCCATGTTCTGCCTATCATGGAGCAGAATGCCTGTGTGTGCTTCCGTGTGGATGTGTGCTTGGTTGTCATGGGCATGTGGATACTCAAGACACAAGGCGGGCTCCTCCCTGGCACTTAGGGCTGCAGGTCCTGCTTGGGTACAAAGCTACAACTTCTGGACATTCTGCTGTCTCCATGTGGGGCCAGGGCCAGCTGAGTGCTGAGGACACAGGGGGCCTCCACACTACATGGAGTAATCTGAGGGTACTTGTGAGTCGTGGAAGAATCACCATGTCACCAAAACTGAAGAATGGAAGAGCATGAGCAGCCCCCTACACTGGCCCTGAGCAGACGCTTCACTGCTTCTACGAAGTCCCCACTGAGCAGAATCCCCTCGCTACCCCAGAGCCTCCAGAGAACAACTTCCTATGGCTGGCATGGCACCTAGGGCCTCAAAATAATCAGACAAGGCTTCCCCGGGCTGAGCTGGATCCAACATGGTGCCCTGTGTCCTACTAGTCACAGTATTCTGGGCTCAAAAGCCTGAGGATGTTTGTAGCTTCTGATTCACTTTGTCCCTGCCTACCCCTAAATCCTTCCTTTCTCCAAACAGCATCAGTGCTGATGAACCCCGAGGGCAAGGGTGTCCACGTTTCCTTTTCAGAAACCAGGACAAGGACTGGCCTTGGCTGTGGAAGAGCTCCCACCCCTCCATGCCTGGACGCTGTAGCTTTCACCTCAAGTGCAGACGGAAGGCCCTACCGGCTCTGGTGGCTGTTCCACAGCTGCCTGAGGCCCTGCTCTGCCAAGCCTTCAAGGACAAAGAGGTGGACTGTGCCATCCAGCACATGGAAGCCGGTGAGCACATCCAGGGATGGCTGGTCCTGCACCTTCACCCGCATCTTGAAGGCCGACAGGACCTGCTGGACCTTGCGGATGGGGTAGGGGTCCAGCTCCAGGGCCTTGGCGTTGATTGTGGTGATGTCTTGCAGCAGGCCATGGAGGAAGGACAGCTTCTTGAAGTGAAACACAAAAATGATGAGGCCGAATGGGGACTCAGAGAGGTCTGGCTGAGGGGCTCCGGTCCCAGTGTACAGGGGCACTGCGATGCCCACACGCAGCTTGAGCAGGGAGTTGGCCTCCAGGTAACCGCCCACAGGCATCAGGTTGTGCTGGAGGATATCGGGCCTCCTGCTCCTGCTGCCCTGGGCATGGCCTGTGGACTTGGGCTCGCAGCTGTGGATGGGGACAACCAAGTTCAAGTACTTGTGGCCAAGGAGGAGGTCAGCGAAACTGACATGGGCCACTCCGTAAGGGTCCCACTGTGTTTTTTGGTACTCAAAAGGGTTGTTTTCTGTGTCTGCAGGTGAGATGAAGGCCTGGAGGTTGAGGTGAGAATCCAGGCGGTCCTCTCCAAACAGGATGGGTTTTTGGGAGGACTCCTCCAACTTCCGGTCCCGGTCGTGAACTTCCACCACCATCGGGGGGCCCTCCAGGTACTCTCGCAGCTCACCAGGGTGCATGGCCCCGAGGAAGATGACATTGATGTCATGGAAATAAACATGGGTTCCGTGGGGCTCCCCCTTGGTCTGGTGAACTTGAGTCTTATAGAACTGGTACCTGCAGTACACAGGGGTGCACAGCCTCTAGGAGAGAGCAGGTAACAGCAGGTCACAGGGGTAACAGTGGTCACTGACCCCAGGGAAAGGAGGATCCTGGCATGGGGCACCCATGCTCCTCCCTGTGAGCACCCACCAGAGAGCCCGCTCTGAGAGATCACCCCTAGTCATGTGGCATCATGCAGGTGGCAATGGGACCAGGATGGGCGATGGCCCAAGACAAGGGCTTCCTAAGGTTCCGAGCCCTGACCTGCAGTCGGGACCCTACCCAGGTCTCAGGCTGGCCCCTAGCAGCACGTATACAGTGTGAACTTAAGAGCCACAGAATCTCTGACTGACTTTGTAGCCACAACCAATAAAGAGCATGATTTGGAATTTTAAGCTTGATCTTAATTGAGTATATTATCCAATACAAAGTGGTTGGCATGGTGGCACACACCTGTGATCTCAGCCCTCTGGGAGGCTGAGCCAGGAGGATTGCAAGTTTGAGCCCAGTCTGAGCAGTGTCTTAGTCAGACTCTATCTCAATATTAAAACCAAAGAGGTCTGGGGATACAGTTTAGTGAAGTCCCTGAATTCAATCCTCAGTGCTGAAGTAAATGAATGAATAAATGCCATTATCTTCCAGCTATTTAAACAAGACCCAAGAGCCTCATAACAGTTACAGTTTCTAACATAGAATTCAAAAATTATTGGACATACAAGAACCAGAAAGTTTGGCCAAACCATCAAGGAGAGAGGAAGTCAAGAGATGCCAACTCTGAGATGACCTAGGTGCTGGAATGATCAGTGCCAAGTTGCTATTATAACCGTACTCAGAGGAGCACAAAGATTACCCCAAAACACCTGGAAACAGCTGGAGGGATGGGAATGGATCTGTGGCATCCAGGTGGAGCTGCAGGAGGGAAGGTGAGAGAGTGCCTGGTGGCAGACAGAGACTTCTTGGGGTGTTAATGACAGATTTCAATGAGAAATTTTTTTTTTAAACTATTAAGAAGAACAAACATTCTCTTTGAAGAAAGATAAATCCTAGGCCCCCAAATAAACGCACAAATATTTTTTTTAAATATTCAGAGTTCAGCCGGGCATGGTGGCACATGCCTGTAATCCCAGCACTCGGGAGGCTGAGGCAGGAGGATTGCTGTGAGTTCGAGATCAGCCTGAGCTACAAAGTGAGCTTAAGGCCAGCCTGAACTGCATAGTGAGACCCTGTCTCAAAAAGACAAAAAAATAAAAAAATAAAAAAATAAATAAATATTCAGAGTTCAAAGAAGAATTATGCATGCCAAATAAGATACCATGAATGAGGATCGGTGAGATAGATTAGCACATTAAATGCCTGCTTTGGCAAGCCAGCATTGGGACCAGGTTTGATCCCTGGTCCCAATGCTGTGCTGGCCCTGTCCCTAGGACATGCTGAGCTGGCCACCTAGTCTGAGTGTGGTGGCTCATGCCTGTAATCCCAGTACTAGGGAGACTGAAAACAGGAGGATTACTATGAGTTGGAGTTCCGAGCTGCATAGTGAGACCCTGTATCAAATACACAAAATGAAAAAAAAAAAAAAAAAGACAGACCTTGAATGAGAAGCAGTAGAAACCACAGACGGTATAGACAGATCCACAGGCTCCAGCTACTAGAATTATCATAGCTAGTATATACTGGCCAGGTGTGGTGACTCACACCTGGAGTCCCAGCACTGTGTGGCTGAGGCAGGAGAGTGATGGTGAGTTTATGGCCAGTCTGGATGACAGTGAGATCCTGTCTAAAATAAAGAGCTTATCGAGGTCCACATCCCACTCCCCCAAATCCATAAATACACCATATTATATGGCAAAGGTGAGCTGCCCCAGATAGGGATTGAATTGTGTCCTTCAGTATCAGTGCGACCTTACTTGGACATTCACAATTAGGACCTTAGACCCAGCTGAGTTAAGATAGTGTGGTCAGGGTTGGCCAGGGAAGCAATACAGGACACACAATTGTATAACATTCAACCAGAGTCACATACAAAGAAAGTGCAGGTGATCTGTCCACACACTAAAGACCAAAAAAATTCAGCTGAGGACCTAGAGCTCCTTGTAACATCCTGCGGGAGTCCAGCTGGAGGCCGAGAGCCCAGGACAATGCCTCATGCAGGCCTGTTTCACAGATCTGTGCTGGGAAGGCCCAGAGGTCAGTGGTAGAAGCTGGAAAGTCCATGCCAGTGTGGTAACGGGTCTGTGGCAGCAGAGTAAGGACCAGAGCTCCCCCTAAGAGGTCCGAGCGCCTCTGATAATGAGAACAGCCCATTTCCTATGGGGAAAGCTAGCATGACAAGATCCTCAGGGGACCAGCAGCACCTAACTTCTTCCTCTTCAGCTGTCATGTTTATGTTGTTGGCAGTAATCCCCAGTTGGGCTCTCCCGCCCCCACCAGCCGGTGAAGCTCGGCCGGGCGTTACAAGGGGGCCACCAGTTAGCAGCCCGCCCCGGTCATCGTGATAACCATACACTTCCCTTAACTCATAATCTGCAGTGGCAGATTTGTGAAAAGTTGGCATGCCTTGGTGTATTTAGATTTACATTAATTTAAAACAACAGGGCCGGGGAGATGGCTCAGTAGAATAAGCGCTTCCCTGGCAAGCGCAAGGGCCTCAGTTCAATCCCCGGTTCCACCAAAAAAAAAATATAGACAATTTTTATCACACTCATTTATGCACTAAAATTAAAATATTGAAAGGGTGATCAAAATTCAAGGTTAACACCACTAAACTTTGACTAATTAACCTGATTACAAACATGTAAAAACAACATTAAAACCATATAAAGAGAACTATTACAATCCAGTATTTGCTATCCACTCACATTTAATAAGGCATGGCAAGACTACATACACAGAGATCTCCTGCAACTCAAAACCCACTCTTGCTTCACCTGCCTTAACAGACCTGCCCTCAAGGCAGCCTGAGCTGGCCAAAAAAAAAAAAAAAAAAAAAAAAAAAAATCCTTCAAATACACTCTTATCTTGTGAAAGGCTTCAGCTTATTTTTCTATTGTCCTGTTCTCAACAACCACTTCTACTTCATCATTGCAACCCACAACTCCACTAGAGCTCTCTTCAGGTCAAATGTTTGCTGTCACTCTGCCGGTTCTTGCTCTCAACAGTCCCAACAAAAATCTGCAGTGAAATTTTTCTCTGTTTTTTTTTTGTTGTTGTTGTTGTTGTGGAAGAACCGGGGATTGAACTCAGGCCCTTGTGCTTGCCAGAGAAGTCCTTATTCCACTGAGCCATCTCCCTGGCCCCAGTGAAATTTGTTACCCAGGTAATATCTAAACACAAGCAAAGTGCAGACCAACTTCCTGCCGAGCATGACACATTACCTGGGGCCCAGAAGGCAGTGTGGGCCAATACAGTTTACAGCGTACAGAGGCTGCCTCTTGGGCCAGATCCTCAAAACTTTTCCAAATTAATTCCAAAGGCTCTTAAACCACATGGCCAGGCAACATCACAAGGATGACTCCAATCTCCTGGTACCAATTCTGTTGTAGTTGGGGACTTCTAAGGGAAACAATTTTAATTCAGGACACAGAGCTTATAGTATTATTTTATAATAGAGATATACAAAGAGAATGCAGGAAATCTGTCCGTATAAAAATGAGGACTGGAGAAGAAAAAGCAACATCAGTGGAGACTGTTGGTTCTCTGAGGAGCTTCACTTTGGTGGAGCGCTGGGCCTTACTTTGAGCATTGCTTCCCAGCAATGGAGGGGAAGACGGTGCGCTGTTCAGTGTCCTAGAGAAGCTCGTCATGTTGGCTTTCACGATATGGGCTCAGCTGTTCTCTTCCTCAGAGGAGCTCAGGGCCTCATTGTTAAGGACAGTTGTGGTACTTTCGGGGGCGATCTGGCCCTCACCTTGAGCATTGCTTCCTGGCTCCTGTGCAGACCCCTTGGCCTGCTGGCACAGATCCTTC
The DNA here is from genome assembly GCA_004027165.1 of Ctenomys sociabilis. Taxonomy (NCBI): domain Eukaryota; kingdom Metazoa; phylum Chordata; class Mammalia; order Rodentia; family Ctenomyidae; genus Ctenomys; species Ctenomys sociabilis. Next base: position 2,292 of record PVKA01032981.1, on the reverse strand, counting down.
ATCCTGCTGGTGTAACTTTCTAGCTTCTACCACTGACCTCTGGGCCTTCCCAGAACAAATCCTTGAAAAAGGCCTGCATGAGGCATCATCATGGGTCATGCAGGACACTGCTGTGGGATCGAGCTGGATCCCACAGCTGGATTCTTTGGGTCTTCGGTGTGTGGACAGAATTCCTCTGCACTTTTGTATTATTATTATTATTTTTTGTGGAACTGAGGATTGAACTCAGGCCCTTGCACTTGCCAAAGAAGCACTTATTCCACCGAGCCACCTCCCCAGCCCTTGTATTAAACTCTTTGGGTGACTGCTATAAAATATTCTGTAAATTACGTGTCCTATGTTTAACTGTTCCCCCCTGCAAACCCCGGACTACAACTGATGTCACAGCGGGCGTAATGTAGCATGATGTGTGTTATGAGTTACACCTAAGTGTTCCCCCCAAAGTCTTATGTGTTTAGAAGGTGGGTCCCAAGGTTCGGGATTGTGGGTTCATCCCTGAGGAGCTGACAGCTGAGTGTGCCATGAGGAGTTTTGGCCTGGCTAGCAGCAGCCCTAGGGTGTGACCTGGAAGCGTGCTGCTGCCCCTGGCTCCTGCCTCCTCTCACGCCTCTGGGGGTCCGTGAGGTGAGCACTTTTCTCCCCATGGCCTCTGCTTGGAGCCAGCTTACTGGGTCTAGGGCTCACCAAAATTGCAAACTAATGCACCTGTCCCCCTCCAAGTTTGTGGGTGTTGAGTATTTTGTCCTCAAAATGGGAAAGTGACTCACATAACATGACGTTAGCCTGTTCATGTGATGAATTACATTAGTTTGCTTTCAAATATGGAACCAGCCCTGCGTACATGGCATAAATCCCAGTTCCCCAGTGTGTAATTCTTTTTTTTTTTTTTTTTTGTCTTTTTGAGACAGGGTCTCACTATGCAGTTCAGGCTGGCCTTAAGCTCACTTTGTAGCTCAAGCTGGTCTCGAACTCACAACAATCCTCCTGCCTCAGCCTCCCGAGTGCTGGAATTACAGGCATGCGCCACCACGCCCGGCTCCCCAGTGTGTAATTCTTTTCGGACACCGTTGGACCTGAGTACGTGTAGTTTTGCAAGAAACTGTTAAACGGTTTTCCAAGTAGCCACACCATTTTGCGTTTTCACGAGCACTGAGAAGAGTTCTTGCTGCTCTGCATCCTCATCAGCATTGGCGGGGTCAGTATTCTGGGTTTTGTCATTTCAATAGGTCCACAGTGACATCTCTACCACTGTACAGACATCACTATATGTGTGACATTGGGCATCTTTTCATGGGTTTATTATCATCTTTATATTTTCTTCATAAAAACTGATAGTTTGGGTGTTTTGCACATTTTTCAATTCAGTTGTTTCTTTTTCAGTTTTAAGAACTTTTTTTTTTTTGTCTTTTTGAGACAGGGTCTCACTATGCAGTTCAGGCTGGCCTTAAGCTCACTTTGTAGCTCAGGCTGGTCTTGAACTCAGCAATCCTCCTGTCTCAGCCTCCCGAGTGCTGGGATTACAGGCATGTGCCACCACACCCAGCTAAGAACTTTTTTTTTGTCTTTTTGAGACAGGGTCTCACTATGTGTTTAGGCTGGCCTTGAGCTCACTCTGCAGGCCAACCTGGTCTCAAACTTGCAATGATCTGCTGCCTCAGCCTCTAAAGTACTGGGAATACAGGTGTATGTCGAAACACCTGGCAAGAATCCTTTGTACACTCAAAAATTTTAAAAATTATTTTGGGAGTTAATTCTTGATCCATATATTTTTAAGAGCATGAAAATATACTGGAGAAAATGAATGGGGGATAGGGATACAAAACAGGAATAGCTCCTGACAGGTGGGGTCCCAAATGGGTTGCACTTGACATTGATTGATTGATTGATACAGGGTATTTATTTTATTTTTTTAAAATTAATTTTATTAAGAAATAGCAATGAGACAGTTTCAAAACAGGTTATTTTTGAAATTAATTTCACTAGCACTGATGAGAATACCTGTTGCTCTACATCCTTGTCAATATCAATGTATTAATCAATACACTGAATATTGTTGTCTTTGTAGTAGTTATTTAGAGGACAAGATGAAGACATGATATCTTGTTTAAACACTATTAGTACAGGGCCGGGAGATAGCTCAGTAGAATAAGCGCTTCCCTGGCAAGCGCAAGGTCCTCAGTTCAATCTCTGGTTCCGCCAAAACAAACAAAAAAACACTATTAGTACAAGTCTTTCTTCTCATTGAACTAAGAGAAAGTAGCTATATATCTAGCCTACCTATTTTGTGTGTGT
>PVKA01032980.1:0-24815 GCA_004027165.1 Ctenomys sociabilis | reverse complement strand
GTATTTGGAACTAAAGTTTGAACTGTGTGCTTTCAGTTGACCCAAATTTACCTTCAATTAATTATCACAACTATATACACTTGTACATACCTATGGAGCATTTATGTTGATGTCATAAGTACATATTAATACACATCTATGATTACTTAATGTTTGGAGGTTTTTGTTTTCCATTTATGTATTTGGTACAGGGTTTCACTATGCAACTCAAACTTATACTGATCCTCCTCTTTTCAGCCTCCACAGCACTGAGATTACAGACGAGTGCTACCATGCCAGGACTTGTTTATGTCTCAGCATGACGTTGGGGTTGGGCCGGCACAGTATGCTGGGAATCAAGCCCTGGACACTGTGCTCTGCCTAACTAGGTTCTTTAGTTCACTGAGTTATCAAGCCAGTCTGCAATTTTTTTTATAATTAATTTTATTGAGAAACAAATAGCAATGAGACACTGATTAGTAGGACAGTTTCAATAATTAGTACATTGCATATTGTTGTCTTCATAGTGGTTTTTCATAGTACAAGATGCAGACATGATATCCTGTCCAACAGTACAAATCTTTTATCTCATTGAATTAAGAGAAAGTAGCTCTATATCTATCCTGTTTTGAATATACAGATACAAAATGGTCCTTCATTTGTATCCCCTTTTTTGTTTAGTTTTGTCAGAGATGGGTATTCCATTGCCATTTAAATACTGTAGGTGTATGAATTCAGCAAAATAATCCAATATAGTCCAGTAGTCCATAATAGTAGTGGGTTTTCTGCAGGACTGGCAATGTCAGAAATTGTTGACTTGAGCAATTTTACAGCTCAGCATGTTAATACGGCTTTACTTTTTATACCTCCTTTTTTTATACTTTTCTGCTGGATGGTTAAGACCAAGATAGAGCAAGACCTAGATAACAAGAAATGTAACTTTTGTATCTGCCTCAGTCAGTCACATCCCATTAGGATTTACCATGAAATCCTGTAATGAAATCCTGTAGATTCTTTGCTAGTGTCAGTGACGTGGGTGAGTTATGGCTCTTGCTTGACCAATTTGCTCTCTGTGAAAGCTTGAGAGAATATTTTCTCTCCATGTGACTCTCCTTATGGCCTGCAAAATTTTAGTGGTTTTACATTCTTACAATTTCTGTGTATCCAATAATGTCAGAATATATTTATTATTTTTCAAGACTTTTTGTGCATTTGAAGACACTTTCTGATTAGTACTTTTGTCTTTTAAAAATTTCGTCTGTTTTTATACATGATTACACTTGTTATTCTTTTGGCTGAATTTTATATATAACAGCAAGATATCCATCTATTAGCACATCTTGATCATGTCCAACCACTTCCCCTTCTCCTTTATACCTTTCTCCTTTCCCCACATCTTCTCCTTATCAGCACAAAGACCACTTCCCTTCTTCCTGTTGTCTCTTCTTATTTTGCTCTTCAAAATTATTATTTTTGGCTACTTATATTAAAGAAGCCATGTGATATTTGATCTTCTTTGTGATTCATTTCACTTAACACTATAGTCTGAAGATCCATCCATTATTAATGAATATTGGATTTTATGTACGGCTTTTTCTGCATTTTTTCAGCTGATTTTTTTCCTTCTAGATATATGGTACTGTATATTATGTCTTCCTGATTTATTTATATTTTATCTTCCTTTAATTCCAGGCTGACTCTGTCATAATATATATTATTTTTAATGATGTGTTGTGTTATGTTCACAAGTATCTTGTTAAGGATTTTTGTGTGTTCATGGAGGTGTCCTGTGCCTTTCCATAGTACGGCACTGGGCAGCAACATCACCGTATTTCTGGTCATACCTCCCAGAGATGCAGAAGAACTGTTCCACAGCTGTGTCAGAGAGTTCCAAGAATGCTCAACGTGAGGAAAGACATTTGGAAATAAACAGCAATTGTTTTACTAAGATTCTTTAAGTTAAAAGCTCACTATATATTTTGTTTGTCACTCCCATGGAAGTTCAATATTCTATGAAATTCTGGTAAAATTCAGACTGAGTCCATCAGGGCCTGATCTTTTCTTAGTCAGTATCATTTGTGTTAATGCCTCATTTTCATTACTTGTTATTGATTTATTTGGGGTTTTATATCTTCTTTTAATTTCGATAATTGATATGTCAGGAATTTTTGCATTTCTTGTATATTCTCTGCTTTATCAAAATACAAGTTTCCAAATTAGTTTGTTATAATGCTTCAGAGTTCAGTCTTGTCTGTTGTGATTTTATCATTTTAATATCTATGTACACTGACAAGTGTTTTTTATTTGATTGATAAATTTAGCTGTAGGCTTATTGATATTATTTATTTTATTAAAGAACAAATCAATTCACTGATCTTTAGATTGTATTGTTCCTTAGACTCAGTTTCATTCCCCATGTGAGTTTTATTACTTCTTTCCATCTACAACTTTTGGAATCAGTACTTCGTTTTTCTTTAGAATGTTGAAATGCATCATTAAATTATTTATTCCATAATCCTCTATTTTATGAACCAGGGATTCAAAAAGTCTTACATAGGTTTTGATTCATTGCATTATCATTCTCATTTTATTATAATGTTTTAAAAAAGTTTCATCTCTAATTTTTTGAGACTAGACTGATTATTCAGGAATATATTATTTCGTCTCTTGAGTGTTTCCATAGTGTGTCTGTTATTTCTATGAACGCTGATGTCTAGCTTCTTTTTTGTGATCTACTAGGATGCAACAGATAATTTTAATATTTTGAATTTCTTTATACACGCCTTATGGCTTAACATGTGGACTACCGTGGAAAAGTCCTCTGGGCTGTTGTGAAGAACGCAGATACTGCTATTGGATTAAACTGTTATGTGGTGGCAACTGCTATGTTAACTTGTTCCCTAATATGGTTCATTGTGACATTTTTTTGTTGAGTTTTATCTTAATCAACTTGTCCATAAGAGTGTGATGCTGAAATCTCTCTATGATTGCTTATGTTAGTGTTGCTTTTCTTTCTCAATATCAAGAAGTTTTTGTTTTACAAAATGTATGTGGCAGCTCTGGGTGCTTATGTATTTACAACTACAATTTTTTCTGTTGAATTGTGCCCTTTACCAGATTGTAGTTACCTTTTTTTTCATTCTACTTATCAGTATTGGCTTGAAGTCCAGTTTTCTGAAATGAAAATGGCTACTCCTGCTGGTTACTAGACTCCTGCCATGCAGTATAGTTTTTCATCCTTCCGTGTTCAATCTCTGTTTCTTTGTGTCTTTAAGTAGGCTACATACAAATTTTATTTTTTGACTCAACTTTCCAGTCTACATTTTGATCAGGAGGATAAGACCACTTACCTTGAGAGTTATCATGGGAAGACATTCAAGGATTACTGTGTGAATGCTAGCTGCTTCATTTGTCCTTCCAATTAATTGCTTTCCCATTTAGATATATTATTTTCTTTGTGATCTTTTGTGGCTGTCTCTGGTTGATATTCCCTGGAGTATTTTCTTCAATGCTGAACAGTAATTTGTTTAGGTGCTCTGTGTTGTGGCAAGTCCTTATTTCTCTGTCATGTGATAATTCTACAGTTCAGGTTTGGCAGCATCATTATCATATTTCTGATAATACTTATTAAAAATATAGCTCATTTTTGTAAGTTCCTAGTGTGTGATTACTTTCCTTCCCCCTAGTGGTCAGAGTGTACTTTCTCTGTGTGTCTAGCAGATTTTGATTAAAAATTGAATGCTGTAAATTATAGACTTGCAGTTCTAATAAACTATTAACCTGACTACTTTAAACGGTAAGCCTCATCTACTCTGCAGTATGCGGCTGCTGAGATGGCTGCTGTGTTCATGTGGCTTACGCCATTCCCTTTTGTGCAACTTGGGGGACTGCCAAGGATCTAGGCAGAGAAGTGGCTTGCCTTCTCAGTGGTTCCCTTCATTCTAGGGAGGCTTTTATTTCCCTCTGCTAATTCTGTTCCAGAATTTTTTTGAAATACCAAGAAAGCACTTGCTTATTTCCTGTTTCGTGTTTCTATTACAAGCACAGATAAATTATCATGGCAATTATCCACTGTTACATAGTAGAACTGGAGTCAGCAATAAGTCTCTTGCAGTTCAAATCTGGCTTACTGCCTATTTTTTGAAAAGCCATTTTGTTGAAGTAAACATAAAAAAAAAAAAAAAAACACATGTAGGTGCTGTGGAGATAGGTTGGCAGTCTAAATGCCTCCCTCACAAGTGTAAGACCCAGGCTCTGTCCCTGGTACCTCATGCTAAGCCAGCCCCTGAACAGTAGGCACACACAGCTGGCCACTGAAATTGGGCAAGGATGGCACATGCCTGTAATCCCAGCACTGAGGAGGCTGAGACAGGAGGATCACAATGAGTCTGCGCTTTGTAGTAAGACCTTGTACCAAATAAATAAATAAATAAGATTTTTAAAAATCCTGAACATATATTTATAGATTATCTATGATTATTCATGCACTACCAAGGCAGTTAAGTAACAGTGGCCAAGACCACACAAACTGTGAAGCATGAGGTAAAATATATACTCTCTACCAGTCACAGCAAAATTTTCAACCTCTACAGAATGTTATTGAACTTAGTTTTTATACTGGCTACAAGAAAAAAAAAGAGGTGAATATTTAACTTATTATAGTGTCATGCAACATCACATATTACACAGTCACTAATTTACCTTAAAATTCTCGCCACCACTCTGAATGCAGCCCGTCCTACCGTTCCCGTCAGTTTCTGGAGCAGTTCTGGAAGCCCCTCTTCGTGAACGTCTCCACCGGCACTGTACTGTTTTATCACATCAGTGTATATCCTTCTCTCTCCACCAAGATAAACCTACAATTCCCTAGAAAGTAGGAACAGTGCTTTGTATCATTCCACTAGCAACTACTGCCTCAAAATATGTTTAAAGCAAAATGCTGCTATTATTTTGTATTTAATTTAAACTAAAAATATCAAATAAATGAAAGAGTAGCTAGAAACAAGGTAAATTTTTGAAGCTGGCTTGTGATGACTGCTCTTCTAGTCGGTTCAAAAGTAAAGCCATGTGATTTTAGTAACAAGATATAGTTGTGACTGTTTTAGTGCTGTCCTAAGCACATGCTTCTGCTCTTTCTCCGAGTGGAGAATGGCAGGGGACATCTGTGTCTCGTTAAGACAGCCCCTTCCGTCCTGTAGCCTGTGCTACCCAGAAAAGATATTTTCTGTGTATTTGTCCTGCCTGAATGGTTCTTGTAAATAATCTATGAGGTTAGTGGAAAGAGCTACAAATGGGAGTGACTTCCACCATAGGCTGTGGCCCTCCGGTTCTCTCTTGCTTCTGTACTCTGGAAAATTGAGTAAAAGTCTTAGAAGCCTCTGTTCAACTTGGGGGTCCGCCCATGAAGCAACTACTAGCATCCAATATTACCTTAGATCACCAAATTTACTTTTAGACTGCTAGTTTAGATTGCTCATTAGTTTCTAATGAGTTTTAGAAGAGTTGTCATTTTACAGGTTGTGAAGTATCTTCCACTTTAGGGGTGTAAATGATGCTGTTTTCTAGCTTTCTGTATTTTTAGCAAAACCCAAAATTTGACAAAGTTTTGTCATAATAATATGTAAATTAATTCTGGTGTAGTTGCTAGGCATTGTTGATAACATGGATAATTTTGATTTTTAAAAGTATTTAAAATTATAAAATGTATCCCAAAGACTAATTTTATTCTAACCTGGTTTTGAAAGTTAAATCAATAAGTTTTTATTAAAGTAAATTAATTATCTTAGTAGTTCTTAAAACAAACCATTAGTCCCTCATTCACTTACTTGAAAGATATTTGTTATTTACCGTATGTCAAGCACATAGATTTTGATTGAATATATTATGATGAAATTTTAAAAACTAGTTTGTTCACCTTAGCTTCTTGAGTTTACAAAGTTTATTCATCTATTTATATAAGATTATTCAGAAGGGAATTTAATAGACACAGTTGTTATGTATTGCCAGGAGAAATATTTAGGTCAAATTCTATACTTATATACATGTGTAAATGAAACTTCTAGAACTGTATATTGGTATAATTCTGTTTTTCAGATGTTATTGCCTAAGAAATCCAAACTTTTCTTCTTCTAAATATCTTTTCTTTCTTTTATTCTCACTTCTCTTCCCTTCCTTCTTATTATAACATATAATATATTTTCTATATAATATGTAATAAAAAACGAGATGTCATACAAATTATTAAGAAATTCTTCAGTCTTTCATTTCTTTTTCTTATAGTATTTATTTTAGGAACAATAAGACTTTTTTCAAACAGAGGGGAAAAAAGTATGTGTTTATAATTAGCCAGCTGGACTCAGTTTAAATAATTCCAACTTTCTTGACAACACCCAATGCATCATAATTGGAATCCAGTTGAACATATGCCTTATTCCCTCCATCAGGCCTGATGAGGGCATTGACCTTGGCAACACTGATGTCATAGAGCTTCTTCTCAGTTTGTTTGATTTGGTGCTTATTGGCTTTGACATCCACAGTGCACATGAGTGCGTTGCTGTTCTTGATCCTTTTCATGGCTCACTCTGTGGTCGGGGAGATGTTGATGATGGCATAGTGGTAAATTTTTTTCCTAGGGGTGCTTTTCTGGGGGTATTTGAGCTGCCTCCAGAGCAACAGTGGCTTGGGACAGGATAAGGTGGGTGACATTTGTATCTTTTTCTTTTTGTGGCTGTGCATGCCTTTCAGCACAGCCTTGCTTTGGCTACAGCTTTGGGAGGGGCAAGGGTTTCCTTCTTCACCTCCAGTACCATCTTGGTAATAAGGCCAAGTTTTGAATATTTATTTTTCTGACTATTTCTTTAGAACTTGAGTCTTCACTTGCCAACTGGGGACAAGATTTTTGTTAAATTCTAAGCCCCAAAACATCTAATCTTTTTAGGTCTAAGTTGGAACCCAATAATTAGCACTTTCATAAGTTGCCTGGTGTTATAATTTAGAGATTGAGTTTCCCCTAAAAGCCTTGTATGTTTGGAATACATTTGGTCATACAAATGTTAATACTCACCAGTGACCACTGAGCTGTTAGCAGGCAGGTCCACTCAGAGGAAGTTCCCTGAGGTTAAGATCTGGAGGGACTGTGTCTGCCTTGCTTGCTTCTGCCTCGTGTGTGTGCTTCCTGACCACCATGATGAGAACAGTTTCCCTCAGTGGCAAGCCTTCCACTGTGCTCTTTCTGCATTTGGCCCTGTTAACAATAAGATGAGACCTTGACAAAGTGTAAGACAGAGTAAGCCTCCCTTGCTCTGTGGGTGCAGTGTACCATGTCCCACAGTGGGAGAAGGACTAAGACACTTGGTGGTGGCATTCATGTGGCTGGTGCTGGTGCTGCACATAGCAGAAAACCAGCTAGGAGGTTAGATAATGTCAGACCCATTAGTCTTCTGGATCAACACTGATCATAATGGCCTTTGTTAACTTATTTGCATTTTTTTCAAATTTATTTATTTGGTATAGAATCTCACTAGTGCATTTTAGGCTCAGAGTGATCCTCCTGTTTCAGCCTTCCAAGTGCTAGGATTACAGGCATGCACCACTACCTGGCAAGCTATTTAATTTTAATTAGCACCTAAATTGCCATGCTTGTAAGCTACCTTTTTTTATTTGTTAGAAATATTAAATGAGGGGTGCGGAGATAGGACAGCAGCATAGCATCTGTCTGACAAAGTTCTCAAATCAATTCCTGGTACAAGAAAAGTGAAATATTAAATGAAAAATTACAGTGTACTATTCACTTATTTAAAGATTTTCTAATTTAAAGTCTCATCTAAAAGACTATTTTAAAAATTTACACATTTTGGATACCAGTGTTTCTCTGGTTTAACACCTATTTTTTGAAACTTATATTACCACTTTGGTGAGCATCTTGAAATTCTATTTCAAATTATAAATAAGCACATTATCTCTTAGGCATGTTATTGTTTTAAAATATGCTTGGATTTGGTGCATAAATTATTGCTCTTCAGGTAAAATCATGCAATTTTGAAACAAGAACTATGGGTTATTGCTATTATCATATTTGATGTCTTTCTTCATTTTTATTCCATGATGCTGGGTATGAGAAATCAAAGAACCTGAAGTTTAGAAATCTGAGAAGGCTTGAAGATAATGCTATATTTGAGACTTGTTGTGGAAGCTGAATTAGTGTGTTACAGAGAGGCCCAGCTGATAGCATTCATCCTACTGAATTTGTACCTGTACATGGTGTCTTAATTCTTTTCCCTTCTTCCTCTTTCCTGAACTCCTCTTTCTCACATTATTTATAAATTTTTTCCCATTTTATTCTCATTTTTCATTTTCATTTTTCCTTCCCCTTCCACAGATTCTTGTTCCATTTACATTTTTCTTATTGCACAATATCTATTGTACATATTAGTTCTTACTCTTCTGGTTTCTCACAAAGGAGAAATTATAAATATTTAAACATATATGTCCGAAAGATTTCATTGAAGATTATGGTCCTAGGATGCATCCATTTTACTAGCAATGTTTTGGTTTTATCCGTTTTGGTAGAATAGTACTCTACTGCACATAAAACAGACATCATTGTCTATTATTCAGTTGATAGGTATTTCAACTGTTTCCAAGATTTAGCTATTACTATGTCACTATAATCATGGGTGTGAATATATCACCGTGGTAGGGTGTTTTTCATTCTTTTAGGAAAACATCAAGAAGGAGAAAATCTAGATCATATGGAATCTCTAGTTTTTGTTTATGAGGAAACTTCACACTGATTTTTATAGTGCTTGCACCTGTCTACACTCCCATCAACAGTGGAGAAGCACAGCTATATTCCCACAGCAGCATCAGCATTTGTTATTGGTTTATTTCTTGCTAAGAGACATTCTTCCTGGAATGACGTAGATTCTTAGTATTGTTTTAGATTGTATGTCTCAAAGGACCAAAGATGGTAAATATATTCGTTTGGCATTTTACTTCGTAATCTGAGAAACCCCTGTTTATTTTAAATGGCCTGTTTTGGGACTGGGTCATTAAATTTGGGGGCCTGATTGTTCTGAATTCTTTATATATTCTAGATTTTAGTTCTATGTCTGAGAAACAGCTGACAATTTTTTCTCCAACATGGTGGGTTGTCTCTTCACTCTGTTGGGAATTTCTTTCCTGCAAAAAGCTTTTCAATAAGTTGAAACAGATATTTAATTCTTTGTGATATTCCCCAGGTGATTCATATTTTGCTCATAAAATTTGCCTGCATATATATTTTTAAGAGTACTACCTATTCTCTCCTCAAACAGGCTTAGTATTTCTGTTTCAATATTTACCTGTTTTATCCATTTCTATTGTAGTTTAGTCTATGTTGAGAGACATTGTTCTGGTTTTAATCTTTAGCATATATGAAGCAATTTTCCTGACAACATTGGTTAGAGAGGCTATCTTTCTTCCAGTGAACTGTTTGATCCCTTGGTCAGACATAAGGTGGTTGAAGTTACATAATGGGTTTGAAGTTACTTCTGCATCTTCCAGTTTGTTCCATTCATCTTTGGAACTCTTTGTTATGATAGCATGATGTTTTTATTATAGTAGCTCTGTAGTATAATTTCAACTCAGTGATTGCGATGCTCTCTGCCTTGCCTTTGTTGCTCGGAATTCCTTTTGCTATTACAAGTATCTTCTGGTTTCAAATGAATTTTAGAATTGTTTCTGTAATTCTGTTATTTTGATCTGTATTGCATTAAACCTATGTAATAAATTTGACAATAAGCTGTTTTCATTATATTATTTCTTTTTACCCAAGAAAAACAAATATTTTCTGCTTTTTGATACCCTCTTTGTTCTTACTTTGTAGAGTACTATAATTTTCAATGTAGAGTTCCTTTTTCTTCATTCATTAGATCAATTCCTATTTCATTTTGTGGATTCTTTTTTGAAAGTTTTGTTTTCCTAATTTCTTCCTCAGTGACTATTTCTTCTATTTTTAAAAGAATTTTATTGAGAAAGAAGTAGCAATGAGATAGTTTCAAAACAGGTTAGTGGGACAGTTACAATAATTAACCCATTGCATATTGTTGTCTTTTTAGTAGTTATTCTAAATGCAAGATACAGACATGACAACTTTTCTAAACACTATTAGTTCAAAACTTTCTTCTCACTGAACTAAGATAAAGTATCTGTATATCTGTGCAATTTTGTACATACATTCATTTCTTTAAAACTACAATATGGTCCTGCATGGATGGGCTGGGGAGGTGGCTCAGTGGATTAAGCACTTCCCTGGCAAGTGTAAGGGCCTGAGTTCAATCCCCGGTTCCATAAAAAAAAAAAAAAAAATCTGTCCTTCAGTTATATATTACCCTTTTGTATTTACTTTTGTCAGAGATGTGTATTCCATTGCCATTCATATATTGTAGGTGTATTAATTCAACAAGGTAATCCACTTTAGTCCAGTAGTCTATACTAGTGAGTTATTCGCATGACTGGCATTGTCAGAAATTGTTGACTTGAGCCTTTTATAGCTCAACATATTAATAGTTTACTTTGTATACCACATTTTTATAATCTTCTTCTGCATTATTATAACCAAGATAAAGCAAGACCCATATAATCAGAAGCCCCTCAGGACTTATCCTTAAACCCTGTACAGCAGTTTATAGATCTTTTGTCAGTGTCAGCAATGTGAATGAGTCATGGCCATTGGTTGACCAATTTGCTCTCTGTGAAAGTATGAGAGAATGCTTTCTCTTTACGTGACTCTCCTTAGGAACATTCCACATTGTCAGTCACTTTCCTCCTTGGCTCCATAATCTCCTTGATTAGAAAATTTGGGACAGTGCTGGGGTATAGGATGTTACCATACAAGCTCCCTTTTTTTTATTTATTTTATTTTATTCTGGTGGTACTGGGGATTGAACTTAGATCTTTGCGTTTGCCAGGGAAGCACTTATTCTACTGAGCTGTCTCCCTGGCCCCTAAAAGATTTCTTTTTGTGTGGAGTCTGGTTCAGGGTGCCTTCAAGGCAGATCCAATAAAGCTTGAGGATATGAGGATAGAACCATAGCAACCTGAGTTTGACTGCTCTGTTTAAGTAGTCACTTAAAGAACAGAGCTAATGGGCAGGCCCCTCAAGGTTCCCTTATGTCCTGAGTCCTCACTTTCTTGAAGGATTAGGGGCAAAATCGTGGATATCCTTGTAGCCCTTCTTTTTCTCTAATTTTTTGGTCCAAAAAGTTAGGTTGTTAATCCTCTAGAAGAGAAGCCTAATGATATTATTACCTTAAAACATAGGCTGTTGAGCTTAACATCAGCATCTGCCTGAATATCAAATATCTTAGACATAACATGGATCAGGTATTTTCTGTCAATTATTGTTATGCTAAACTCTAAATCAGTACAGAATGTAAATAAATAAATAGGAAAATAGGAAAAAATAGAAATAAACAAGCACAAAATTTTAAACTAAACAAATTTAGATATCTGACCATGTAAAGATTGTAGTGGGATGAGCAGCTCCTGTCCCCAAGACTTCTGAGTTAGTGAATGTTCACTTGCCCAGCAATTCTCCGGATCCTCTTCCCCCAAGCCCATTTAGTGAGTGGGAATTTTTTGGACTCATCTGCCACCCGACCCACGAGAACCCTGTGCTCTCTGCAACATCCAGAGCCTCAGCCCCAAAGACTTCTGAGTGAGCGAGCAGTCAGCCTCAGACACCCCAGACAAACTTGCCTGGCAAATCCTCAAAGCCACTGACCCAAGCTCAGCAAGCCAGTGAGAATTTTTCCGAATCTCCCGCCACCCAAAACACACTTGCCCAGCCTGGTGAGTGTAGGGGAGAGGTTCTCCACTCCCCAGTGATCCCTAGACCAGGGACACAACAGAGGGGAACCACGGGTTCACAGTTGTACCAGAGGAGCTGCAGCAAAAAAGGAACAGAGCACAACCCATAGATCCAGGGAAAGCATAACTGGATAATCTCAAATTTAATAGACTGGCACCTGAATCTCATTATGTGCTAAGGTTGTAAAAGCACCAAACCTCTACACCAAATGTCAGAGGCCAGTGCTATACAAAATGACAATGACAAAGTACAAAAGGAAATCCCAGGTCTTGAGTCCACTAATAAGTGCAGAGAACATTACCTCAGCTGAAATGAATGAATTAACAGAGGCGGAAGCAAAGAAACAACAGCAGAAAGGTTTAGAGGAACTCAGACCAGAATTAATGCCTGAAATAAAAAAAGAAATTTTTAAATTCATAGCATCTGAAGTAATGAATAAAATCCAGAAATGTATGGGGAAAACCCAATGCCCACTGGGAACAAGTATAGAGAACAATATTCCAGCTGAGACATATAAATCAACAGCGTCACAAGCAAAGAAACAATACCGGAAAGGTAAAGAGGATCTCAAAGCAGAAATATTTTCTGAAATAAAAAAAAAAAAGAATTATTTGAAATCATAGCATCTGAAGTAGAGAATCAATTCTGGAAATATATAGAGGAAACACAATTTGGAAAAAACTCGCAATAAAAGGATTGATAGCAACCTCTAAAGAAGACATTGATTAAAAAAAAAAATAGAGGAGATCAGAAATATGACAGATTCCTGGAATGAGCAATACAGAAAAGAAATAGATTACAAGAAACAGAGCCAAAGAGTTATATAAGAACTTAAAATCTCAATCACGAGTTTACAAAACCATTTGAGTGAAAGCAAACACAGAGTTGCAGATCTTGAAGACTCTGGTGCAGTGAGGGAAAAGTTGAGAAAGGATCTCTTGGAAACAATGAGGATACAGGAAAAAATAATTCATCACATGCAAGATGATGCCAAGATGAACAATGTGAGACTAATGGGCATCAATGAGAAAGATGGAGTCAATACAAATGAAATAAAAAGAATATGGGCAGAAGTAATAGCAGAAAACTTCCCAAATATGAGGAAACATTCCAACATTCAGGTAACTGAAGCACACAGAACACCAAATAACTTCAACAAAACTACAAACACAGAGACATGTAATAGTCAGGATCCCAGAAACACTGCACAAGAATAATACACTAAAAGCTGCTAAAGAAAAGAAGCAGGTCACATTCAAAGGAAAACCCATCTGAATTGCAGCGGACTTCTCTGCACAAACCATGAAGGCAAGGTGAGCATGGAGCAGAGTTCTTCAAGTCCTGTATGAAAACAAATTCCAACCCAGACTACTATACCCTGCAAAACACTCTTTCAAGTATGATGGAGAAGTGAAATACTTCCATGACAATGAACAACTAAACAATTTCATGATGACAAAGCCATCACTAACATAGGCTACTAAAAGATGTCCTAGAGAGAAACCACAATGACCAGAACTCAAAGAATGAGAATGGAAAGAACCCACTAAACAGCACAAACAATTAACACAAGATAAAAAGTACTAAACAACAGCAGGTAAATATGACACCCATAAGTCAACACATTTCAATTATAACTATCAATGTAAATGGTCTCAACTTCAAACCAAATGTGATCACACAACACAAAGAAGGCCACTGTATATTGGTTAGGGGAAAAATTCAAGAGCAAGAGGCAACACTCATAAATATCTATGCAACAAACAGAGGAGCACCCAACTATGTAAGACAAATCTTAATGGACATGAAAAATTTAATATCCAACATGACAATCTTAAGAGGTTACCTTAGCACCCCCTTATGTCAAAAAAATAGGTCAACCAAAAAATTAGACAAAAAATTAGCAAGGAGGTAGCAGAACTGAACCAGAGCTTGGAACAAATGCACCTGGTGGACATACACAGAGTATTCCACCCAATCACAGCTGAATGTTTCAGCTGCACACGGGTCATTTTCTAAAATAGACCACATAGTAGTCCAGAGGTCATGCTTAAGTGTCTGCAAGAAAACAGAAATTTTCCATACATATTATCCGACCACAGTGCAATGAGACTGGAAATAAATGACAAAGGAAACCAGAAAAACACACTAAATTCAAGGAAATTAAACAGCACCCTACTCAGCAATCAATGGGTCACAGAAGAAATTAAACAAGAAAATAAAACATATCTACGAATCAATGAAAATTCAAACACAACTTACCGAAATTTATGGGATGCAATGAAAGCAGTTCTCATGGGAAAATCATAGCTATGAACTCACACATTAGGAAAACAGAACAGTGCTTAGCAACCATCCTAAAGTTGCAACTCGGACATATAGAAAAGGAAAAGCAAACCACACCCAGAGCCCAAAGACTAGAAGAAATCATGAAGATTAGAGGAGAAATTAATTCAATTTAGATGAAAAAAAAATTTAAAGAATGAACAAATAAAAAAGCTGGTTCTTTGAAAAACTAAAAGTTGATAAGCCCCTAGCTAACCTCATCAAAAAGAAGAAAGAAAAACTTCATAACAAGCAATAAGGAATGAAAAGGGTGAAATCACCATAAACAGTAGAAATTCAGAAAATTATGAATAGCTACTTTGAGAATCTTTACACTCACAGAATAGAAGACACCAAGAAATTGACAGATTCCTTGAAAGGTACAAATTACAAAAATTGAATCAAGAAGACATAACAACTCTCAATAAGAAAATAACATCCAATGAAATACAAAATATAGTAAGAAGCCTGCCAACAAAGAAAAGTCCAGGTCCTAATGGATTCACAGCATAATTCTACATGAAATGTACAGAAGATATAATCCTTACACTCCTCATACTCTTAAGTGAAATTGAAAAGGAAGCAGCCATCAAAAAATCATTTCTGGAGGAAAGTATTATACTGATTTCAAACCAGGGAAAGACACAACCAAAAAAGAGAACTACAGGCCAATCCCCCTTAAGAACATAGATGCAAAAATCCTCAATAAAATTCTGCAAACAGAATACAGCAAATCATGTGCGATGACCAGGTAGGATTCATGGCAGGGATGCAAGGATGTTTCAATATTCAAAAATCTATAAATGTAACACGTGATATTGATAAACTGAAATCTAAAAAGCACATGGTCATCTGAATTGATGCAGAAAAGCTTTTGACAAAGTCCAACACTCATTCATGTTCAAAACCCCACAGAAATTGGAATAGATGGCCTCTACCTCAATTTGATAAAAGCCATCTATGACAAACCAATGGCTAATATAATTCTAAATGGGGAAAAAACTGAAATCTTTTACTCTTAAATCAGGTACAAGACAAGGCTGTAATCTATCACCCTTCCTGTTCAATAGAATTTTGGAATCATTAGCTACATCCACTAGAAAAGAGGGAGAAATAAGAGGAACAAAAACACCTAAAGAAGAAGTTAAATTATCACTATTTGCAAATGACATAATACTTTATTGGAACACCAAAAAATTCCGCCAAGAAGATATTAGAATTGATACAGAAATTCAGTGACATACACGATACAAAGTAAATACTCAAAAGTTAATAGCATTCCTCTACACAGATAACAAACACACTGAGAGGGAAACTACAGAAAATATATCTTTTACAATAGCACCATGGAAAATGAAATACCTTGGAATTCACTTAACCAAGAAAGTCAAAGATCTTTTCATGGAAAAATACAACAAAAGAAAATATTTCTGTATTTTTTCATACAAAAATATAAGAAAAGAAATCATAGAGGACTTCAGAAAATGGAAAGATGTTCACTGTTCCTGGATAGGAAGAACCAACATCATGAATATGGCCATACTCCCAAAATTGCTGCACAGATTTAATGCAATTCCTATCAAACTGCCACCAACATACCTCCCAGACCTAGAGAAATCATTCCTAAAATTTATTTGGAACCACAAATGACCTACAATAGCAAAAGCATTCTTGGCCAATAAAGACAAGGCAGGAGGCATCACAATTCCTGACTTAAAATTATACTACAAAGCCACCGTGATAAAATGAACATGGTATTGGCAAAGAAATAAACTTGATGATCAACGGAATAGATTAGAATATGCAGAGGCATCTACAAAAACACTCAGCCATCTTATCTTCGACAAAGGGGCTACACAAGCTCACTGGGAGAAAGATAGCCTCTTTAACAAATGGTCCTGGAAAAACTGGCTTTTTACATGCCAAAAACTAAAACTTGACCCAGGTCTGTCACCATGCACTAAGCTAAAGTCAAAGTGGATTAAAGACCTGAACATTAAAACAGAAACACTCAATCTCCTGGAAGAGAAAGTAGGAGGAACCCTGGAAACATAGGGGTAGGCAAAGAGTTCATGAACAAATATGTATTTGAATGGGAAACCCTTGAAAGAATCAACAAGTGGGATCAACTCTTCTTGAGGAGTTTTTTCACGTCAATAGAAATTGTCAACAAAGTGAAAAGACAACCCACAAATTTTGAAAAAAACGTAACTAATAAGCACTCAGACAAAATTCAGCTCTGCAGAATATATAAAGAACTATTATATATTAGGGCCCTCAAATTTAATGACCCAGTCCAGAAATGGGCATCTGAGATAAATACACACTTCTCAGAAGATGAAATTAAAGAAGCAAATAAATATATGAGGAAATGCTCCACATCGCTAGCCATACGTGAAATGCAAGTTAAAACAACACTGAGATACCATCTCACTCCAGAAAGAATGGCTATCATAAAGAAATCAACCAAAGCAAATGTTGGAGCGGATGTTGAGAAAAGGGAACACTTCTCTACTGCTGGTGGTAATGTAGACTGGTGCAACCATTGTGGAGACTCCTGACAAAAGTAGGACTGGAAATTCCATTCAAGCAAGCTACCCTGCTAGTGGGAATTTTCCCAGAGGAACTGAGAATGTCATATCATAGTGATATATGTGTACTATGTTTATAGCACACAAGTTGTGATAGCTAACTCTTGGAAACAATCAAGATGCCTGTCATATAAAGAATGGTTGAAAAAGATGTGGTAATTCTATACAATGGAATATTACTTGGCTATAAAGAGTGATAAACTTGAAGCATTTATATTGAGGAGCCACTTGAACATATATTCATAAGTGAAATAAACTTGGCACACATGTGCAAATATCATATAATCTCCCTAGTATAAGAAATCAAAATTATAAATTCAAATAGAAATGTTTAACAACAATTAAAATGAATTTAGTCAGATAGTTAGTTTAAACTGAATTTCATATGTTGCAGGATACTAATCAGCTTCTTTTCTGGATGGTTAACAACCTAAGTTCACAGATCAAAAATTGGAGAAATGGAAGGGCTACAAGTTCAGCCAACATTTTGGCCATAGCCTTTCAAGATCAGTGAAGACTCAGGACATAGGAGGACCTATACTGTAACATCATGGGACTCAGTTGTGCCTCAAATTATCTGATCAAGGAGGTTATGGAGCCACAGAGGAATGTGATTGATGATCTATAGTGTGCCTAAAGAGAGTCACATGGAGAGAAAACTTTCTCTCAGGCTCTCACAGGGAGCAAACTGGTCAATCAATGGGCGTGACTCATCCACGTGGATGACACTGACAAAGGATCTCCAAAGTGAGGTATGGGGGCACAGGATAAACCCTGAGGGGACTTCACTGACCTCATCAGATACAAAAGCTACATTTTTTGTCTTATAGGTCTTGTTTTCTCTAGGTCTTAACCATCCAGGAGAAAAGTATAAAAATGAGGTATATAAAATAAAGCCATAATAATAAGTGGAGCTGTAAATGGCTCTAGTCGACAACTTCTTCAGATAACCCACTATTATTGTAGACTTCTGGACTGTGTTTGATCATTTCGTTGAGTTCAAGCACCTGTAAAAATTGAATGACAGTGGAATGCCCATCTTTGACAGAACAAAAAAATGTGTATACAAAGGAAGACCCATTCTGTGTTTGTGTAAACAGTCCAGTTAGAATAAATATGCAGTACTTCTCTATAATTCTGTGAGAAGCAAGATTTGCACTAATAATGTTTAGTCAGGATATTCTGTTGGCTTCTTGTACTATGGACAACCAGTGTAAAGATAACAAGACAGAAAATATTAATTATTGAAACTACTAAAATTCAGCTTTAAAAATAAGTATACAGCTGCATTCTCTTAATTTATTGATTAGAGACTTCTGCTCTAATGGTGTTTGTAACTAGAATATCAAGAATGTACATTTTATGACAAAAAACACTACAAAAACAATATGCAAGGTATTACTTATTGAATGTGTCCTGCTAATTTGATTTGAAACTCTCTGATTGCTATTTTTCTTTGATAAAAATATGTAATGCGACAGTATTTTATTTCTGTAAAGTAAAACAACTTATGTTTTAATGTTGACTCTGTACACAGGTATTTTACTGAACTTGGCTATTAAGTTCAGAGATGTTTTGTTAGAGTTTTTGGAGTCTATTTTATAGCAGATCGTATCATCTGCAAATAATGATAATCTGTCTTACTACTTTCTTATCCTTATATTTTTTCTTTTCCTTGTTTCTCTGTTTAATGTTTCCAAGGCTATAATAAGTAAGACTCCTATAGTGGATATCCTTGTCTTTTTCCTGATTTTTATGACAACTTTCAGTTTTTGACCATGTAATATGATATGTTGGCTGTTTGTCCTAGATGGCTTTTATTACATTACAATAAAGATCATCTATTCTAATTTTCTGTAGGATTTCTATCATGTGTGGGTGTTGGACTCTGCCAAATGTTTTTACTGTATCTATTGATATTATCCTGTTTTTTTCTTTCCTTGGATCTGGTAATATAATGCATTTTGATATGTTCAGCTATGCCTGTCTTCCTGGGATGAACTTTACTTAATCACGATGCGTGTTCTTCTTTATAATTTGATGCATTTTCTTAGCTAGTGTTTTATTGAAAACTTTTATGTCTATGTTCACTAGCAAGATTGGCCTGTAGCTCTATTTTAGTTAGATTCTTCTCTGGTTTGGTATAAGGTCAATGCTTACTTCCAAGAAGGAGTTTGCGAGTATTAATTCACTTTCAATTTCATTAAAGAGTTTGAGGAGTGATGGTATTAAATCTTCTCTGAATTCTTTGTAGAGTTCAGCTGTGAATCAAGGATGGACCAGAGGGTTTTTCTTTTTTGGCCTCTTTCTAATTACATTTTCGATTTCACTGAATGATACTGAGTTATTTAGAAATTTTATATCTTCTTGACTCAGCTTTTGTTACTCATATGCACTATAGTAGATTTCTTTCTCCTTCTTTAATATATTTGGTACAAGATCTCACTATGCAGCTCAGACACCTACTGATTCTCCTGTTTTTAGCCTTCCCAGTGCTGGGTTTACAGCTCTGCACCACCACTCCCATTGGTGGCAGGTCCAGCCCACCCCAGGGTGGATCCAGCGCAGCATGTGGTACCTGGATGGAACCGCAGTGCCTGTGCTTGCCTAAGCAGGTGTTTAGTATGATGAGCTACCTTGCTGGCCTGGTGAATTTCCAACTAGTGGTCAACTTATTACACCCTGCTAAATTAAACTATCATGGTGCTGGGTGCTAGAGGCCCACCTGAGGATTGTTACCAGCAGCATAAAGGCAAAACAGGAGAAGTTTCAGGAATACAGTTAGGGATGCATTTTAGAGATGCTCCAGAGTTGTTGGAGGCTGCTAGTTCTCTTGGCTTCTCTGCTAAGAGAACTTGTCATGCTGGCTTTCCTGATGAACTTTGGAGAAACTTGGGTTCTCATCTTGAGCATCGCTTCTTGGCTCTGGAGGGGAGTATGGTACACTGCTCAGCTTCATGGAAAAATTTGGCACATTAACTTTCACTTGGCTTTCCTTATTACTGAAGGAGTGCGAGACCTCTCTGTTGCTGAGGCTGGCTGTGGTACTTTTAGGGGAACTCAGATGCTTACCTTGAGCACTGCTTTCCAGCTGCAGTTCCAATCCCTCAGCTTGTTAACACAGATCCTTCATCCCACTAATATAGACTTCCTGGCTTTCACCACTGTCCCTTGACCCTTTTCAGCACAGATTATGAAGCAGATCTGAGTGAGACTTTGCTGTGGGCTCTAGGCCTCCAGTTGGACTTCTGGGAGCCATTTTTATGGGCTCTAGGTTTTTATCTGGACTATGCAGGATATTCAGATCCTGGCCCTCAGCTGAATTCCTTAGTATTCAGTATGTGGATTGGTTTCCTGCACTTGTTGCATGTAATTCTTGGGTAATTCATTATAAAATGTGTCCTGTACTATATTGTCCCCCTTACAAAAACACCAATCATATACTTAGGAATCTGTCCACTTGTTTTAAGTTTTATACCTTATTAGAAGATAGGTTCTTTAAGTAAGTAAAACTTTTAATCTCTTGCATATCTAAATGACTCTGTTTTATGGATTCCATTTTGTTCCTATGTTGAGTATTCAGAATTCTCATATTCTTAAGCACCTCTATTTTTTAAAAATTTCTTTCTTCTCTAAATTCATTGATAAGGGCCAGTGAGAAAGCTCATCAGACTAAAACAGCTGCTTGGGCAGATGCAGGAACCAGAGTTCCATCCCTGGCATGCTATCCCAGCCTCACCCATGTGGATATGGCGACTGACGCTGGAATGGTGGTGCACGCCTGTAATCCCAGCACTCCTGAGAAACAGGAGCCCGCAGATCACTACAAGGCTGATCTGTGCAGTGAGATCCTGTAGAGCCTGTACTAAAAGTACAAAAATAATAATCATAATGAATTCACTGATCATGACCCTCATTATCATCGTAATTTCTGGTTACCTAAGAAATAATTTTTAATTTTTTTTTGCTATGTTGAGTAATTAGAATTCTTATTTTTGTAAGCTGACATAACTGTGTCAGAAAATGACAAACTGTGATTACTTAGTCTGCCATCTATAGGATTTATAGTTAAATAAAATCTAAAAGAAAGCAGAAAACTGTATAGTAAATATTCACTCAAGGTGAAGATTTGACCCTTGGGGAAGCACTGAAATGGATTCAGTGGGAAAAATAGAGAAATGGAAGAAAAAGAGGTTAGAAATAAGGTTGGAGGACAAAGAAAGATTGCATAGACTTGGGTAACCTGGGGAAGAAGACAAAAGAAGAAAAAAGGAAGAAAAAGAAACAACAGAACAAACAAAAGAACCTAGAAATATTGACCTTGTCTTGGCTACTTTTCACTCATTGCTGGGACAAAACAGCAACACCCCAAATGAAGGAGGGAAACGTTTATTTAGCTCACAGTTAGTGGAGTTTTTAGTCCATACTCCTCTGGTTCCAGGCAAAGGGCAGTAGTTCATGGTGGCAGAAAACAACAAAGAGCCAGAGAAGGAGCAGCAGCTGTGGCGTCCATCAAGATGCTCTCGCTTCCTTCTATGCTGCCTGTGAAGGCTGGCACTCCACTGTAAAGATTGGAGCTCCTCTGAAGTGGAAGTGGAGCAGCTGCAAAGATCAAGCTCCTCCAAAGTGGAGGGCTGTGAAATGGCACAGCAAATATCAGGACTGCTCCAGAAAGCAGGGTGCAGAAACCTCCCTCAACTCCATGATAAACCCTTTTTGTGCTAAGTCACTCTGGAGCAGGTCCTCCCTGCATTAAGGCAGTGACCCAGATACCAAAGGGCATGGAATCCGCAAGCAGATATAGCCACCATTCTGGATCCAGCCAAGCTTCCCATATCTCAAATTGACACAATGTATCAACCACAACAATCCACCCCTTATCAACTTGGCAAGTACACATGTGCTTCTTTAAACCAGTCTCCAGATACAAAGA
This sequence comes from Ctenomys sociabilis, assembly GCA_004027165.1. Classification (NCBI taxonomy): domain Eukaryota; kingdom Metazoa; phylum Chordata; class Mammalia; order Rodentia; family Ctenomyidae; genus Ctenomys; species Ctenomys sociabilis. The sequence continues at coordinate 3,136 of PVKA01032980.1, read as the reverse complement.
CATTTCAAAACTGGGGCATTATAACACAGCTTTAGTAGTCCTTAAGAAGCACTATTACATCTATTACCACTATATTACATGAGAAGCATAACATTCTACCCCTGGACTCCCAAAAGCTCATGCACATCCCTTATGCAAAAGGTACTTTAGTCTATCTGCAAGACTTGTCAAAGTCCTAACAGCTGAAGCATTTCTGAAGATATGCTTTCCAAGTCCCAAGATATAAGGAAAACTCTTAACTACATGCCTCTGTAGAAATGAAAAGTTGAACACTTCCAACATTCAAAGGTGCGAGATAAACATTACTATTCCAAAAAGTATACATAGGAGAACACAAACCATTTGGACCAATGCAAGTCCAAAATCCAGAAGGGCAAACATTAAGTCCTGTAATTCTATATAGCATGTTCAAAGCAACCTATAATGAGTTATGAGCTCCAAAAGCCTTATATGACTCCACCCCTGCAGCATTTATGCTGGTAGCTCCCATTGCCTTTATCCTATTTTTGCTGGGCAATGGAAACCTCAGGTCTCTTTGCAGTCCACAGTCATCCCAGTACTCTCTTTCTAGCCAAACTCACAACATTTTATATCATCCTGTTGGTCTCTTTGTTCTTGATTATCAGCATATATCTGACTAAAAGCCCTCAGCAATAGCCATGCTACTGCCTCAGCATTCAATAGCCTTAGGATTTCTTTTTCAAGAAATCCTAGTAGTCCCCTGTGCCTAGTATCAGTCTCAAATAAGGTCTCTGTCCAGGAGAAAAATGCAGACAAACTTTCTGCCAAGTCATAACACAAATCATCTGGAGTGCAGCAAACAGTGCTATCCTTTTTCCCAGCAGAAACCTCCACAGCCTGGTCTTTATAGCCAGACTTTCTATCTGTCTTCTAGTCGTTTGCACTCTGACCAGAATCTCTCATACAGAAGTGCTGAAGGAATTCTAGCTTTTCACTAGTTGGCAATCTTTCCAAGCCTTTCATATCGCTTCCTATGAGTCATTCCCAAAAGATTATAATCCACAGTCATATATATTCAAAGCAATGACCCCACTCCTTGTATCAAATTCTGTATTGATTCTTTTTCACTCACTGATGAGACAAAATGACAATAACCAAAATGAAGGAAGGAAATGTTTATTTAGCTCACAGTTAGTGGAGGTTTCAGTCCATACACCCCTGGCTAAAAGGCAAAAGGCAGCAATTCATGGCAGCAGAAACAACTTAGAGAAAAGGAGGATTAGCAGCTCTGGTATCCATCAAGACTCACTCTTTCTTCTACACTGGCTGTGAAGAACAGTGCTCCACCACAAACATCAAAGCTCCTCTGAAGTGGAATGGACAAAGATCAGAACTCCTCCAGGAAATGGGGTGAAGAAGTATTCCACAGTTCCTTTATATGCCTTTTTTGTGCTGACTCACTGTGAAGTGGGTCCTCCTCACACCAGGGTGGGGCTATGTATATGCCAGGTCATGGAATCAAGAAGTGGATTCAGCCGTTTCTGGATCCAGCCAAGCTCCAACATCTCAATTTGACACATTGTCCACAGTCCTCATCTGTTTAAAATCAAGAATAATGAAGAAAAAGAAAAAAAACAATATCAATATTTAAACCTGAAGAAAAATAAAGTAGAAAATGTACACTTCCGGATATGTCAGTGCTGTCACTTTTTGACAATGTGGGCATACGGAGCTCAGGTTTGTGTTGATTGATCCCAGCAAGCCAATAGTAGAATTACGGTTATGGTAGATATTCCTCATATATCTGGGACTTTAGCTTTACTGTTATTCAGGCTGGGAACATTGCTCAGTAGCATAAATATCTGCCTGGCATGTACAAGGTCCTGAATTTGACCCCTAGTAAAAAAGAAAAAAAAATGTGTGAGACAGACAATTTGTGTTACTTTCAGAAGTACAGTTCAACAATTCATGATCCCATGTTATAAAATTACACTAACATCAACAGTTGCTTGAAGGTTTATAAATTAAATGAACAATATATATAGAAAATTGTAGAAATTTCCTAACTATTGCTCTTATAGATCAAATTGGTAAGACTGTGTACCATTGTTCTTAATATCCTTAGGACACTGTGCTAATAAACATACATATAAGTAATAAAGATGAGAATGCTCTTGCATTAAGAAATAGCTAATAATTTTGGCAAATTAATATCCTGCCTCTTCTAAATTATCTTAATTCATGCTCTCTGGTGTAGCATGCGCTAATTTCTTTATTTTGTTAAAAATAACGGGTGACCAATAATTTTATGTCTGAAGTAAATAGGTACTGTGTTACATGTTCCATGTATTTTAATCCTAATTCTTAATAAAATCATTTAAAAACTATGTATTTTATAAAATGCAGGAACAGTTATGTTCTGAGAAGTTAAATGTTTTGTTGAAAATTCCCTGGTCAGTGCCCACCCTGTCAACTCTTCTGCTGACAGAGAGTTCCTAGTGCCTTTCACAGCTACTGGCAAGTCTGGCATGACTGAGCACCCAAGAAATACATGTTGGCTGTAAGAACTACTAACTTATGTAGGTCATAAGGTGTCAAGAAATGAAATGAGACAAGGAATATTACCCTCAAAAGGTGAATGATTTCTTTGTTAATATTGCAACTGCTGTTTATAAACTACCACAATTCTAATGTTTTATTATCTCTTTTTTTTCCATTTATTTTTATTTTATTAAAATACAAACGTCAATCAGACAGTTTCAAAACACCTTAACCATACAGAGTCGATGAATCAATACATTGCAAACTGTTTTCACAACGCTTTGGTACTGTACAAGGTGCTAACATGATATTATATTTACAGGTGTTTTTATAGCTGAATTATATCAAAAAATTCAATAATTATTTACCTAGTGGATGACCATAGCACTAAAAGCCGACATAATATCCTATCCAACCACAATTAGTGCAGATCTTGCCTATCATAGAATTATGTAGAAGCACAGCGTTATCTATCCCAACTGTACTGTCTCTACACACACATCATGATTTTTTCTTTCTACAACCCTTCCTGTGGCTACACCTGTCAAAAGTGGGCACTCCATTGACATTCAACTACTTTAGGTGCTTGAACTCGACACCACAATCCAACACAGTCCAGCATTCTGCAACCATA